>WITN01000511.1:0-63689 GCA_015025155.1 Lactarius quietus
TTGTGTGTTGACTTTGCATCGCTGGCATTCCGCACATCCTCGTACATATTCGGCGATATCTTGTTTCATTGTAGGCCACCAGTAGTGTCGTTCCACCACTTGGGTTGTTCGATTTATTCCTGGGTGTCCGTGAATCGGGGGGTCATGATGTGTAGAGATCACTTCTCTAATTTCTTTTGATGTCCCCGTGACGACTAGTCTTTGTCCTTGGTACCACCAGAGTCCGTCTGCTTTGGTTAGTTTGTGGGGATCAACCCACTTGCGTATCCTTTGCTCGTCCTGCTGTGGTTGAGTGTCCATTGTACGTACAAACAGTTTATCTGGTAGAACCGTGACGTTTTCGTTGTCCTTCTCCCCTTGGTCGTAGTCGGTTCGTTGTGATAGTGTGTCGGCTCTTCCATTTGCAGTTCCTTTGACATGGTGTATTTCAAAGTTGTACTCTGCCAATTCTAGTACTTCTCTAGTGATTCGTTGGCTAATTTTCTGGGGATCTCGCCAGTAACGCAGGTTGAGATGGTCTGAGAATATGCGTACTTTGTGTGGGGATCCGGCTAGCAGGTGTCTCCAATTTCTCAACGCCTTTACGATGGCCAACAACTCCAGGTTGTAGATGTCATAGTTTCGTTCGGCGGCGTTGAGTGTTGCTGAGTAGTACCCCACAGGGTGTCGTTTCCCATCTGATTTCTTTTGTAGCAGCACTGCTCCTACTGCGAATCCTGATGCGTCTACTTCTAGGTCGAATTGTTGTTTTTGATCCGCGTGTGCTAGTATAGGTTCTGTTGTGACTTGTTGTTTGAGTGTCTCGAATGCTGTTTGGTGTCTTGTTGTCCATTGCCATGGTTCGTCTTTGCGCGTTAGTTCATTCAATGGTTTGGCAATGTTTGCGAAGCCTCTGATAAATTGCCTGTAAAAGTTGCAAAAACCAAGGAAAGATCGTACGTCCTTAACTGATGTGGGGGATGTCCAATCGCGAACGCCCGAAATTTTGATGGGGTCCATACGTGTTACCCCCTCTTCAAGGATTACCCCCAGGTAATCAATGCTGGATGCGTTGAATACGCATTTTTCTGGCTTGAAGAAGAGGTCGTGTTTTTGAGCGACTTCCAGGACATCGCACACCGCCTTCCGATGTTGCTCGAGTGTGTTTTCTTGTCGTTTCGTGGCTATTGCGATGTCATCCATGTAGACCCGAATGGTCGTTCCATTGGGTTCGTGTTTTGCTATCGTTGGTTGGTATATTTTGTTCATGAAACTTTGGAACGTTGCTGGTGAGTTACACAGCCCAAAGTACATGACGGTTGGTTCAAAAAGTCCACGTCGTGTTTTGAACGCGGCTTTGTGTTCGTCTCCCTCCTTGATTCGTATGTTATTGTATCCTTGGCGAACGTCCAATTTGCTGAATAGTTGCGCTCCCCCAAGGTCCCTGATGAGGTCATCAATGAGTGGGAGTGGGTATTGATTTCGTATTGTCCACTCATTGATTCGTCGATAGTCCTGTACGGGCCGTAGCTTTCCGTCCTTCTTTTTGATAAAGAAGAATGATGATGCGTACGGGGACTTGGAGGGACGGATGTATCCCTTTTCTATTTGCTCGTCGATAAAGTCATCTAGTGCCGCGTCTTCAGTTCTTGTCATTGGATAGACTTTACAGTCTATCACGTCGGGTACTCCTTTCTTGAACTCGATCGCATGGTCGCAGCTTCTTTTTGGGGGAAACCGCTTTGACTCTTCTTCGCTGAACACTTTTTCAAAGTGCTGGTATTCTGGTGGTATTTTGACCTCCTTGGTGTATTGTTTGGCGTCCACCGCGAGTTCTACTGCTGATCTTCGTCCATATACTTGTTCTTTTAGGGTTGTCACAATTTGTTCTTTTGCTTCTGTTGTGAATGTTCGTGACACCCTTGCATCGTCTTTTTCCTCTGTTAGCAGTCTTGCTAATACTGCCTTCCTGTCGCTTGGGTTAATCGATCGCAGCACTATAGGAAGTTGTTTCTCATCTATAGTGGCATGGCGCCAGCTGAACCTTGGTTCATAGGTTGCGAGCCATGGATATCCTAACAGTATGTCTTCCTTGCCGATGTCGGTGATTAGGAAGCGCATTTCTCTCTTGGTTCCTCCTGTTTCCACGTTGAGTGTGAGGTAGTGTGTGATCTGCCCCGCTTTATTAGTGGTATCGTCGATGTTATAGATGTTTTTGGGCTTATCTAACGCCCGTTGTCCCAACCCCATCCTCTTGACGAATTGTGGATGGATAAAATTGTCGGTGGCTCCAGAGTCCACCAACGCTTTGATGTCAGCCATATTGTAACTTGCACGAATGGATACTGGTACTCACATAGATCGGTAGCGCATAATGTACACAGAGTTACAATGTATTGCCCTCACCCAGGCCGCCGGGTTCAGGCGTTTCCAAAATCCTGTCCCATCAGCTGCTGTAGGACCAGGTCTTTGACTTCTTCATCGTTGTCACGTGTGGATCACGTGTCATGGCCAGTGGTGTCACCAAGCCGATAAAAGTACGATTCGCATTGCCTGTGAAGGCTGAAGACCCCCCTGAAGTGCGGTTCACTGAAGAAGAAGATGAAGATACGCTGCAAATGGATGCAGATGAGACATATGAGGTCGCGCGAATGTTGAGTACTGAAGATCATTTTATTGTGGACAACAACACTGGTGATGTCGTTCGTTTAGGACTGTGTAAGACTGAGTCACGTGATTAGTCATGTGATCAGCAACCCCCAGACCACGGGATCTGGTCTAAAGGATAAGTCACGGGGGAACAGCGGTTACCTCAGGTCGAGATATAATTCCTGAGAGGGTATAGTTGGATGCGGGATTCCCAACATGGTTAGGCTCTGTCCTGTTTAGGTTCTTTCTGATTGAAACATTCTGATGTTGCCTGATGGCTGTACTTATCATGCGCTGATGTTGCGCCGGACGATGATTGGATGATAGTGAGTCACATAGTGTTATCTCTGACTCATGGTGGGGCCTTCTGCCTCATGTACTGTATGGGCTTATCCCTGTTCATTGATTGGTCGATATGCTTGGGTTGTTTATCCCTGATAGCTGATTGGACGATACGATATGGTACGATACCTGTTATTGTTTGGGACTCAGTTTAGGAGTCAGCCCTGTAGTGTATATAAGGTGCTCTGTCTTGATAGACGAGACCTTATCTTCGTTGTCTTGAGATCTACCTCAGTCAATAGAAGTGTTGGCTAGTTTGCCTGTTCCTCTCATCTTGTTGATCCTTGTGTGGTCTGTCCTCTCATCTCTTGAAAATCCCTGTTGTATTCTTCCAGTATAAGGCGAACCCATTGTCCTTTGGTTCGTATTTCGCACTCGACCATCGTTATTCAACTGCCGTCGGTCTGTTATTTGATTCAAGGTCATCAAGGGTTCCAAGTCGGAACAACGTTTGGTAGAAACGTTACAATCGTCTCCTGCTACTCCTCGCAGCCATTCCGCTGCCCTTTCTTCTTTGGTCGTTGCTGTTTCGGCTGCGCGTGTTTGCGCATCTCGGCGCCTCCTTGGTTGCCTGCAGTCACGGCTGATGTGTCCCATTTTCTGGCAGTTGTAACACTGCGTTTGGCTGTGGTCTCGTTTGAACTGTCTCTGTATGAACCCTCCTCGGGGTGGAAATGGTGGTTGTGGGGGCCTAGCGTTCCTGGGGTGGTTCGCTATAATGTCTTCGGCTCCTGCCAGTCGTCCTCGTACACGATCTGCGGATGTGTCCATTCGGTCGTCGTTCTGAAGTGGTGCTAGCAACTTAGCTAGTGCTCCTCCTGTGGCTCGTCCCGGCTTGAAGGCATCTAGATTCCCCCGGACCGTTTGCATGTGAATCCACTTCTGTTGCCTTTTCAGGGCGGATTCTCTCCATTCCTCGTAATTTCGGGGATCGTCATGTTGGTACATGGTCTCGTATAGCGCGCGTGGTAGTCCCTTTGTAAAATACTTGAGGGTTTGTTCGGCGTTGATGTTGTATCCCGCATGTCGAACGAGCTGTTCGAATTGGGCGATGTAGTCGTCGATTTTTCCATCCTTCATGTGGATACCGGCGTCGAGCTGGGCTTGTGCTCGTTCTTTGCTGAGGACGTCGCCGAACTGTCTTTGGAAGGCGTGAAGTAGGTTTTCCCACAGCCTGTTGTCAAATTGGTTGGTGCCCGTGGCGACCTCATTGACGAGCCATCAACTTGCCGACATAACCCATTGGTTAACCGCGTTTCCCTGAATGTATGTGAGAAACAACATAGCTTTTTGATACTTATTCAGCATAGCTGAATGATTCGCGTTAACTCCCGCATAGACCTCCCATTGGAGGATAAATGCCTCGGCTTGCGACCTGCTTCCTGTGAATGTTGGTGGTGGGTTACCAATGAACTTGTCATTCCCCCCTTGGTGTGCGTTGTGGGCTACTGCAGGTCCTCCTAGAGGTGGTCCTCCTCCTCCGCCTGGCGGTCCTCCTCCTGGTGGTCCTCCTCCTCCGCCTGGCTGTCCTCCTCCTGGCGGTCCTCCTCTTCCACCTGGTGGTCCATTATCTCGTGTTCGTAAGGGCGGGAATGGTCTGTTTTCGGGTGATGGTACCCTGTTGCGATTGAGCCGAAACTCGTAGAACATTTCTGTTCCTTCAGGGATGCTTGGTGCGTCAGGGACGTCCGGCCCCATAGCTCGGTTAGCGGCTTCCATGTCTTCTGGTTGTAGTTGTTGAACGTGGCCTGTTTGTTCGTTGATAACGAGTCGGGGTGGCGATACTTCTGTTTGAGTAGTCATGTAGCTGTATGGTATTCCTCTGATTGGTTCGGGGATGTGCAACTCAGCTGTCTGCGCGGCTAGTGCTTCTACCTCCGGTGATTGTACTGCGATTTCCTCGGGTTCTATTATTTCACTTCGTGGGGTTGGTGATCGTTCGCTAGTATGGCTTGATGCTGCCACTGTTTCTGTTCGCAATTGGAATTCGGCCCTTGGTGGTTCCGAATCAAGAGTGTCTTCTTGGCCGTCTATGGGCCCTTGTTGGTCGATTGGTCGTGCGTCGACTAGTGGTACGTTGATGTGTAAGTCGTCAGCTGCTGGTCGCGTCGCTTCAAAATAGTTGTTTGTGTTGCTCCACCTGAGCTCAACCCAGCAACAGCGTTCCCTGTTGAATATGACGGGATGGAATCGCTGTGCGGTAGCTGCTTCCGCATAATATCCTGTGTTGTTTTCGTCGGATCTTCTGGTGTCCGGCACGTGTCGCCACCGTACTCGTCCTATAAGGTAGCGAGTAGGTGCGTCTTGTTCTCTTGAGTCGATGCGATAGGGCACGAAGTCCCAACCGTCCTTGGTATTGATAGTTGCCACGGCGTTCGATTTTAGGAGAGCTTGGATTTAATGTTACGTGCGAGCAGCACGTGAGCCTGACTTAGGCGACTAAAGGGTGAACGCGGTGACTTAGCGGATTCCTGACTCTAGCATGAAGGCAGAGTATCGTCTCAACGCTCGAAGGCGGAGTCTTGCTTGATTATTCTGTAGGCGAATCACGACCCCGAAGGATGAGAGAGAACAGCTTTGAATAACAAGTCGAGAATGATACAAGAAATCCAAGCTATCGACTACAACAGTCGATAGCTTCCTTATAACCTATCCGCGCGATCCGCCTTCATCAGCGAGACCGCCACTACTACTAATCTGCTGGTAATCGTCCACAGGTATACAGTCATCACAACACAGGTCATCAGTCAGCGTATGGTAATCCGTCAGTCAGCCATCAGTCATCGTACAACAACCAATCAGTCATCCATCCGTATAGTACAGTAAGCATCCCCTTGATCACGCCCCCTCGGTTATCGGTTAGGTCAGATACCTACTATGACCCGGGACGTTATAATATTGGCATCGCCACACGAACAAACCTAGCGGATCACGTCAATGCGGTCAGAGACGTACTAAAGATAGCAGCAGAATACAATTTATTTTTCAAGCCCGCAAAATGCACTTTCCATTCTTCCTCCCTCAATTACCTGGGGGTAATCCTTGAAAAAGGGGTAACTCGTATGGACCCGGTCAAAATCGCCAGCATAAAAGATTGGCCAACCCCAGAGAAAGTAAAGGACGTACGATCTTTCCTGGGTTTTTGCAATTTTTACTGCCTATTCATCAGAGGTTTTGCTTCAATCGCTAAACCACTGAATGAACTTACGAAGAAAACAATGGAATGGCAATGGGGCCCAACGCAACAACACGCATTCGACATACTGAGGAAACGTGTTACCGAAGAACCGGTACTAGCACACCCGGTATTACAAGATCAATTCGAGTTAGAAGTGGACGCATCGGGATTCGCGGTGGGAGTGGTGTTACTTCAGAAGAAAACTGATGGCAAAAGACACCCTATAGGCTACTACTCCGCAACCCTAAACACAGCAGAACGAAACTACGACATTTACGACCTTGAACTACTGGCAATAGTCAAGGCGTTACACCATTGGAGACCCTTTGTAACATTTCGACCCAACGCTACCTTCAGTACTGCCTTGACCTGTAGCACTGGAACACGTGACCATGACGAGAGACGACGCTATCCCGCATGACGCCTGGAATAGCCAAGAGGAAAGGAGGACTGGCCCAAGTTGAGTGGGAACAGCCATAGATAGAAGTCCACAAAGGGACAACAAGACAAGCAGACACAAATGAATGGACAGCAATGCATTAGCAGGGAAACCCCAAGTAGACGTTAGGGGAATATGGGAATACAAAGCTAAGGACTCTACTGTCCTCAGCACCACTCTATATACTGCTCAGGAGCTGGGTTTCAACCTAAGCTCCCGGCCAAACCCTAATACTATGAAGATAAGCATACGGCTTATCCTCCAATAAGATGTGTCCATCACTGATGCTCCACCCGCTCCACAACATGAGGCAAACAGCCTTAAGGGCCATCAGTGATAAGAGTCATAATGACTCAGAGATATGCTAAATATAGTATCCATCAGAAATATCCATCAGAACCCCAAGATAAGGGCCTGGAGTGGCCTCGGCTTCTGATAAGCCGGCATGGGTTCTCACCCGACCTGGTCACATGACTGGAACTTCCCACAGTCACATGCATTCTCATCAAGTCTTCAGATATTCTTTGCATGCCTTCGCAGGCAGCGCGCACCCTTGCACGTGTGCCAAATGTCACATGACTGCATGGCACGGTACATGACACCCTTGCTAGCAGGGTCACCACACAAAATCAAGGTATTTTCGGATCATATGAACTTACGGTATTGGAGAGAACCTCAGAAAATCAGTCGACGAGTCGCAAGGGAAGTACTGGAATTGTCAGAATATGATCTCAAAATTCACCACATCAAAGGAACGGCAAATGGACGAGCGGACACATTGTCAAGACGACCCGATTACAATCATGGGGAACAAGACAATGAAAACATTACGGTACTACCAAACAAATTATTCATACGAACCACGAACACACAATGTACCGGAATGCCAACTCACCCATCTGCAACAATTGCAGTAGAAGAAATGATGTCGACTAATGGGAAAGACACCCAAGACGAAGATGTCATTAAACCCTGGGTAGACCCGCATAGACTTAAAAGGATCAACGGAATATGGTACAAAGAAGGCAGGAAGGTAATCACCAAGGGAAGTGAAGAGCGAAAATTAATAATTGCCGCTCATCATGATACCCCAGTACATGGTCATCCCAGTATCAGTAAAACTGGCAAAATAGTAGAAAGATACTATTGGTGGCCAACAATACGACTGGATGTGCTGGCGTATGTACGAGGATGCGCAGAATGTCAACGACACAAGATCAACAATTGCCCTATCAGGGCCCCACTACAACCAATATTCCCTAAACCGGAAGCTATGCCATTTGAAACTATTGCTCTTGATTTCATCACTAAATTGCCAATCGCACAGGGATATGACTCCATTCTCACGGTCACGGACCATGATTGCACCAAAGCATCGGTGTTCATTCCCTGTAATGAAGAAATTGATGTGGAAGAAACAGCTGCGTTATACATCAAACATGTGTTCATGCGGTACGGACTACCAAACAAAATCATCAGTGATAGAGATCCCCAATTCACATCTAAGTTCACAAGAGAATTATGCAAACAATTGGGGATCAGCCAAAATATCTCCGCCGCATATCACCCCCGAACAGATGGACAATCAGAACGAACAAATCAATGGCTCAAACAATACCTTCATTTTTGGGTAAATGAACAACAAGACAATTGGAATCTTTATCTTCCAATAGCAGAATTCACGCATAACAATTGGCCCAATGAGGCTACAGGGCAGTCTCCATTCTTCTTACTGATGGGACATAATCCTCGTGCTGATTGGAATTTGACACCCAGTCCCCTTCTGCAAGTGGCGTTGCGCCTAGATCAATTCAAACAAGCACGAGAACACGCTCAAAAACAAATTATTAAGGCCCAGAAGTCATGGGTCTCACACAAAGATATGCCCAAATTCCAAATAGGGGATCACGTATGGCTGGAAGGCCATCACCTGAGGACTCATCAGCCAAGCGCCAAGCTTGCGCCCAAAAGACACGGCCCTTTCCAAATTGTTCAGGTGATGTCCCCAGTCAACTATCAATTGGAATTACCTGCCAAATGGGGCATTCATGACATGTTTCACATCGATCTTCTCACCCCCTATCGAGAAACTTCCTTTCATGGACCAAATTTCCCAAGACCTCCCCCTGAATTAATCGATGGAGAAGAAGAATACGAGGTCGAGAAGATTCTAGACCAGCAGCAATTCGGCAGAACAAGGCACAAACAATTCCTTATCAAATGGAAGGGATATCCAGACTCGGAGTCGCAGTGGGTCAACGCCACTGATGTACATGCTGCAGACACCTTAGCTGAGTTCAAACGGTCTTTGAAATCCACCTCTTTACACATAAAAGCAGGCCAATCATTAGATGAAGCACATCAGTTCTTCCTTCGTCGAACAATGACCACTGCCTCTACTGCTTCATCACCATCACCCTCCTCATCTTACCATGCCCCTGCTATCCAACAACCCACCTATGCGGAAGTCGCTGCTGCCTTCTGATGTATCAATCCTGCCGATATCATCCCTGAAACCCCTGATGTATGCGGACATGACACCGACGGACTGGAGGAAGACTCATCGGAAGTGGCAAAGGGAACAAATACTCGCATCAAGAGTATCCTTGTTCCACAAACGCTTATCCAGGTTCCAAGCAGCTCCGACCTCAGTGATGTGGTCAGAGTTTGTGGAAGTTGTAAGCAGACCGCCTTGTCATGTCCAGGCCATCCTGACGACGAATCCTCCCACATCCACTATGACTGCGGACAACTCATCTACAACTGTACATGTAACAACGACCCCGTCCAAGTCCCTCCGCCGCCAGCGCCTCGATATATTAATGTCGAACCCCCCACCAACGTCATCCTTGACCCCGCGACGTCCTGGGGTATTCACATCCGTGCCTTGATCCGAGCTCAGGAAGAAGAGTCGGACAAAGAAAACCAAGATCCCCGCGAAGTATCGGGACCCCAAGATGAAGGGGTATCATCTGTGTCAAGGAGGGTGAGACGGGGAAGAAGAGGAGCTGGTGTGGGAGCAGCAAAAGAGAGCCCTTGCTTCCCTGACTACCGAGGAGGAGGAGTCCACGCTGATCAACAGCGCGCCCAGGACAAGGCTGACGCCCCTGACGGATTCGAGCTGAATATTCCCCCCAGGTTTATCAACTTTCACATGACCATCAACGGTCACATTACGGTTGCCAAGTACATCCACGTGATGCCTGGCAACAACCCCATTGTTTACGGATGTATGGAGAAAGGAGGAGAGATTCAGCAAGGTGAAGTACACGCCACCCCCGATTTTGACTCAGTCGAGCACGATTACACGCATGATCAAATGCGTTATCTTCAACAGGAGTATGGAGATCATCATGGCGTCAACTTGGCCATGGCTCAGATCCCAGATCGGTCATTGTGGGCAGAAGTCCTTCGTTATCAGGGATTGTCGACTCGTTATTCCGAGCTCGCAGAGCGGATTACCGCTCTAGAAAACGAACAGTATGTGGTCAGTAACGAGGTCAGGAAGTGTACTTGTCGTCTGGAAGCTGCCAATGCATTACAGAGGATTATGGACAAGGAGGTTATAGTTAACAGAGGTGCAAGAATTATCCCTTGGGTTTTCGAACGTGGACGTTCTGCCTGAAAAAGGGGTAATGTCATGATTTGACATTGTACGGACTAATATCTCAGCATCATTACGAGGGTTCGGAGTCCGGGACACTTACTATACAGTTATGACTATGATAGTAAGCACACATTAGTCATGGACACTTATGCATTGTCGGCACTTGGGTTCGCCGGTGTTTCAGGATAGATATTGACTCATTACTAGGATCGTTGTACTAGGGTTTGGTATTCTAGCTGCGCTTTAAA
This sequence comes from Lactarius quietus, assembly GCA_015025155.1. NCBI lineage: Eukaryota > Fungi > Basidiomycota > Agaricomycetes > Russulales > Russulaceae > Lactarius > Lactarius quietus. Next base: position 10,443 of record WITN01000511.1, read on the forward strand.
GCCAGCGTGTAACTGTACTTAAGTCGTGTAGTAAAGACCAAGGCTCTTTAGCTTGGTCTTCTTGAATCTTCACCATTGTTGTCTTGTCTTCTTATCATCTTCTCGGCTTCTTCCAATCTATCAATTGAAGCTTACCCTTTGGGTACCCTAGTGTTCAAAGACCTAGTGGCAGTGCAACTTAGCTAAGTTGCCAGTGTTGAACCAATATTCATCCTTATACTAGGACGTCGCGTCACAGACGGGTTCAAGTCGAACCAGCGTTAGGTGATAGCGCTACAAATACAGCACATGCGTGTATCTATAGTTGTAACTATAAGACAACTATTGGTTGGAAACCAAATAGAACACCGTACTGCCACGTCAGCTGATCTAAATACAGCTACTACCGGTATCTTGATAATACAGAACAAAGGGATTACTATACATGGAACAAAGACAATAAAGATAGATAAAAATAGTCCATTCCCTTAAGGGGATCTATGTAGATACCGATAGTTACAGGATGACTCAATCATCCTTATAACACAAGAAGCCGGATAACCGGTTCGTGTCAACACACCCTTCGGTCCAATCCAAGCTGGTTGTCCAGTAGGTGGCATAAGGGCAAAGTAATTAAACTCCCTCTGGTGAGAGGGGATCTGGGTTCTCCACAAGGCTCCGGTTACTGTAGGTAGAGGGGTACTGTTTGAAGGGGTAGGGGGGGCATGAGGAGTGATCGGAGCAGCCGGCTTGTCCGGCATTATAGGGGGCGCAACCTGGGCCGCGGGCCCCACTAAAGCTTCCTCTCTCACATTCTTCCCTTTGGAAATGGGGCACTTGTGCTTGTGGGAGGCGAACCTACTACCACACGTGCTGCAACTCTGCTCCTGGGGGGGTAGTTTGGCTGCTTTCGCAGCTTCACGTTCCCGCTCATGCTTCGCAGCGCGCCGCCATTTTCGTGCAAGTCGCCGCTTCTCCCTTTGGGCATTATTGGCCTTGTGGCCACCCTTCAGGAGATTGAAGAAGGCAGTATCGCCAACTCCATTAAGCAGCTCCAAAATATACACAAACATCACCTTTTTCACCACATGAATGGGGTGAGGTACTAGTGCAACAGCGCACTTGACCAGGTGTGAGTGGTATGGGGGAGCGAACTCCACCCAAGAAAAGTTTCCATCTTCTGCCTTTTGAGCAGAAATGGCGTTAGCCACGAGGTTGGCTCTGGAGAGGAACCAACAACAACGAAAGGTGTTGAGGATGTCGAACACTGACAGTTCGACACCCCCAGGAGTGACCCTCTGAGGCTTAGACCCACCCTTCAGTTTTTGGGCAGGGGTATGGGTGACAGGGGGGCCCTGACAGGCAGGGGGAAGGATGCGCTCTGGGGAGGACATGGTGGTTAAGGGTAAAGAAGGATGCTTCGGAAATAATGGCAGCTCTGTTAAGCAAACATCTAATGTTGATTGTTTTATTTAACACTATATCGGACACAAGGGGGATCTGCGGGGGATCTGCAAACTATTTAATTGTCCCAATATAATTTGTCATAACAATCAAGTTGACTTAGTGGTCAATATATTGGACATTAATCGACCCCTTGGTTGACTCTAAGCAGACTCCACTTTCCCGCTCCCGCCTGTCGTGTAATGATTAGTGACTCACTGATTGGCTGAGCCCACATGGATGATAACTAAATTGCGAACCATGTGCCACAAAACTTTGCCCTCCAGGGTACATATTATTAGTGCGAACTTCTCGGCAATAGAAATGAAGGGCAATGAGACCGTTTGTAATTTCAGAATGAATTTGGAGATCTTAGTGGCCTAGGGGTATGACAACTTCCATACATCTGGTGCATCAACGCGCGGGGTGCAGAAGGCGCTTATGATAAGCACAAAATTCTCGGCGATACTGTAGAATCGAAGGTAAATGACACTGTTTGCGATGAATTTGGAGATATTAGGGGTCCATACATCTGGTGCATCAACGCGCGGGGTACACGAGGGGAAGGCGCTTATGATAAGCGCAAATTTTTCGGGGATAGAAATGGAGGTATATGACATGAATTTGGAGATCTTAGGGGTATGACAACGTCCAAACTTCAGGTACATCAACGTGCGCGCTGCACGAGGGTACATTATAACTAAAAAGGGGACTTCCATTCCGAATTTACTGTAATAATATTCGTTTCAAACGCGTGGCTAAATTTGCGGTCATGCTTGACGTTTCCTACAGTGCATACCTTGTTCTAGTAACTTACTGTACTACTACAATAACTTACCGCATTTGTTCTAAGCCGTACAGCGTGTCAGTGTTGTGCAATATGTCTTTTTGTGGTTGGCATGCCGCTGTCGCCAAGTTTCTGGGACTCGAACTTGGACTCGGAATGTGTGAACACGGAACTGTGCGATCTGCCCATGCATACGTTCTTACTGTATTTAATCTGGCTTGTCGTGTGCAAGTCGGGCACCCTCACCCTCACACCCTTGCTCATTACTAGGTCGCGCCCACCACTCCCTCGATGTCTCAAGATTCACAGCATCACGAAGATATAGGTACCTCAACACATCTCCATTCCACCGGCACTGTAACTCAGCTCTTTCGCTTACCCCTTAGCTTACCCTCCACATGTGGCGCAGATGAAAGTGATCGATGCAAGGATCGATGGATCAGACGAAATATTCACCTTGTATCTGGAAATTTCTCTGAGGGAAGACGAGAAGATGATAGAGGTCTGGAACCAGGATGCTAAGAGCATGATCCTCTTTGTGAGTTCGTTGCTTTAATCACGTGTGCACATGTGCACCAGCTTACAGTACGACGCGGAAGAGCGGATTGTTCTCTGCCACAATTGCGGCAGCCTTGGGACCAACCTTACCGGACCTGACTGTGACCCCAGAGGACTTATCGGCGGCCTACCTTCAACTCATTTATGATAAACTTAATGGGCTATCGCCTTTCTCGGACGACGGCGTCGATTTTGGCTCGCTTGTGACTTTTCAATTAGTCAACTCACTTTGGTTCTCGAGTTTGGTCATCAGTCTGACGTGCGCTCTGTTGGCTGTTTCGTTGCAACAGTGGACTCGCCGGTACCTCATGGACGTTCGAAGACGGGACACTCCGTGTAACCAAGCACGAATTCGTGCATACCTCGCGGAAGGGCTCTTCGAGTCTCGTATTGCCGTCCTAATGGATGTCATGAGGGCATGTCATCAACTTTCCTTTTTTCTCTTCACTCTGGGCCTTTTCGAATACTTTTCGTCCACGGATACTCCGACCTCCATCATCGTAGCAATCTGGTTTGTGATATGGTACTTGCAATACGCATGGATGAGCATGACGGCAATTTCGCGAAACAATAGCCCATATCGTTCACCATTATCATCCATTTTCTACCGCTTCATCCAACTCATCTACTTAGCGCTCTCCAAGACTCCGGCCCGGAAGGCCTTCGCTTGGCGCCGCCCCGAGGTTACTGACTCGAATCGCAATAGGTCGTCGTTTCAATTTAGAAAGTTGAGCCCGGAGGGAATGAGGGAGGCAATAGAAGAATCGGTCCTTAAAGCTTCAGAACACCTCGATATTCGCATTCTGGAGTGGACATTCCATTCTTTGAATCAAAACCGCGAGTTCGAACGGTTCTTCGCAGGTATTCCTGACTTTTGCAACTCAAGAACAGTTAATAATCCCGAAGACAACCTCCCCAAACTGAAATCACTGCCATGTTCTTTGTTTGTTTGGATGCATCAGACCGTGAGATCTCACTCGATCTCAGAGTCGGCTCGGCAACAGCGGATCAAGATTTTTACGGGGGCTATCGATGCAGTACCAAATCTCGTATCTTGGTCGACGCTAAGCCATATTTTTGGAGAGTGGGAGGGATTACTGGAATCTGTCGATTTCGGGAGTGCTATTTTACGCACGGGTGGCAACCGCACAGGGGATCCACACACTGTCTGCTATGATCGGTGTATAGTTGCCATCGTCATAGCACGTACGCAGCGGGACGATGGCGATTGGACCACCCTCGAGACCCAATTTTTTGCTTTGGACATCGAGGTAAGTGTATAATCATGGTTCCACTGCCTTCTACCGCTTATTTTTACCAAGGGCCAGGATCCCACCTCGCGCACTCTTCAGAATTTTCTCAAGCAAGGCGATACTAGTAGTGTGCTACTTGGCATCCTCATTTCTATAACTTGGACCATCTTTCAATTTCACTCCGAACCCTTGAAAGGCAAACTGTGCAAAGTCTCATCCGAAACCCTTCGCGAGTTGTCGTCCAAGATTGATGTACCGAAAACGTCGACAGAGATGCAGAACGAGTTTTGTCACCTGTGGAATACACTTGTCCGCCACCGTGACGACGAGCGGGTGCGGGCGCATAATGCTGCGGGTTTATACGCACCAGTGTTTACCGAAGAGATCCTCCGGTATCTTAACAGCATTTTCAATCATTTACATCAAGGCGCCGACGCTGCGCAACCCGGAGACCTGTATCATTTGTGCCTCGTTGAGAATCACAGCCATACGTCCTCCCAGCCTCCATCTCAAACCACTGCGAATCCTCCAAACTCACCTTCATCGCGTCCACCCCTTTCAGCCCCACTGGATGTAACGCCTCAGAATCCTGTCATCGGAGTCACAGGTGCCAGCGACGCCTCAGAAGTCCCGTCCCTGGCCGAAGCCACCTTTAATCCTCAGACCAGAATGCCTCCATCCGTCGACATTGGCCCACCACTTTTAACATCTTCAGACGGCGCCCCCGCGGCCCCACCCGACCTCACTTCTTCGTCATGAGGCAGATGATGGTTGCAGCTTGCATATAGGGTTGCTTTCGGAGCACTTGGTGTCTCTCTCAACCATCGGTCCGCTCGGATTGTAGGGGCATGACAACACATCAGTACATCTCTCAATGGGAGGGTGACGCAACTTCTCTTATTAAGTTGATGATGACTCTTGACTCACTTTTAGCATGATAACCCACATATATAGACTACCTCACATTTCACAAATGAGTTACTATGGTTCGTCTCGTCGCCGTACGCTTACCAACAGCTTACTACTCGCCGTGTTACGCGACGACTTGGTTTCTTCTTGACTACTTGCCGGGGTAATCCATGTACTCGGCCTCAGGCTAATATTTTGTTATCCATGTGTTTGACTTGACCTGCACGATACTTGAGGACGTAGCTACAATCTCGAGCCTCAAGCTGTGAACGTGTGAACATTGAACGTTGAACGTTGAACGCCGAACGAACGCCGAGCAAACCCGAATTCAAACACGCCTTACTGCATTTCAAATCGCAAGTGGGGACTCAGACATACCCAGTTGCAGCCCGAGAACGTGAACACTAGCTTCCGCACAAACCCAGGTTTTGGAAGGATAAAGATGATGTCTCGGCAGAGAACGAACTTCTCCAAGGCGGCAGTCCGCGTGTATGCGCATCACTCATATACAGGGTGTAGATAGTGTCCGGAACAGAATGAGTGCTCACGGACTCACGGCGCGTCGTCGGGATGTTGTACTGTACAATCATTCAGTAAGTTATGACGTTCTAAACGTAATATACCTACGCTATCGATGGCAAGTCATGCCCGATCTACATTCACACCAAATTTTTCAAAGTACTTTTGCACGCGGCTCGCGACCAGACACGAAGTACGTCGGCCACCTATAGCCTTCCATATCTTGGACTGCCTATTCCAAAAAAAAAGTGAATATATGCGATTTTCGCACGATAAACGGGATCTCGAACCGGCTCTTCTCGCCGTCGGGAATCTCGGCGAGCAATCGCTAGAAGATGAGATCGACCACGCCTGCCTGTACGTCTACGACTTGGGCTTCTCCGACTTGGTAGCGGGTGGCGGTAGCATGGACGGGCATTTGTCGGGCTAAGAGACTTACTTGGCTTTCGCCTTGGTTGCTGGGGGCGAGTCAGTGGTGGTTGACGGGCACGTGTTGGACGCGAATGGTTTTTAATGCGCGTTTGCTTAGAAGGCTCTGCCGACGGCACAGATATCATGGCGCCGGGGGTGGACGGATCGCCATCGGCGCTCTCGTCTCCAATATCACGGCAGATATGCACGCCCGACGTGCGTAGGGCCAGGCCACCCTTATTTCGGAGGTATATGCGGCGCAGCTGCTCCCTTTCACGTGCGGGACGAAGGCTCTCGGGCGCCAGTTGTTCCTCATCGGACGAGTCAGATGAGAGCTCAAATGAGGCGAGCACGGGTTCAATGATAGACCGCCGCGTGTTTCGTACGAGCGCTGTGCTGACGACAACGCGGTTTGCTGAATCACTGATGGTTGCGATCGCGCATATTGGGCTGCATGGAGATCGGCGGCAACGGTGCGAAGGGGGCGGGATCTTTTCGTGTCGAAGGGTGTCCTTTGAAGGGGTCCCATCGATTTTCTCTTGGGCCTCTGCTGCGATGTCAGGCTGATGATCGAAGTGAAAGACACTTTCATCGAGCTATGGTTGTGTGAACATATTGCGTCGAGGAGAGCAGATAACCAAAAACCTTTTCATCGAAAGAGTCAAAAAAATACTGGATATAGACCTCGAGATCGTCGAAGCTGCGCTGCGGGTGAGATTCGAGCTGCAGGAGGAACGAGTCGATACGAACATATTTTTTAGGGGATTTTGCATGACGATAGAGAAGGAGTGAGAAGGGGGGCGACATGAAGTAAGACACTGGGCAGTCGAAAGGGGATTATCCCTCAGAGTAATTTCCGGAATGTTAACTAGCAGAGAGTGTAATACGAGGGCGGCACTTCGACGAGATTCCGCGCTTGGTTTGGATCTGATTTCCCTGTCATAGGTGGTACGTGGGACTGCTGGGCGTGGCGTGAATGGGTAGTGGGGGGAGTGGGGTAGACCGGTGACCGTCTGTATATGAGGGTACCCGTCGATATACAGACCGGTAAAGCTGGGCTTAAATTCCTATGGGTTTGGTTCAGCCACAATTTCCTTTTGTGGTTCCCTAGTAAATTTGACCTGCCCTAAACTCATCGGCGATCTTGCATGTCGACTTGGACTTGGAGCTGCACATTGTTGTTGCTGTGCCATCACTGCGGGTGGTTGAGGCCGTGGTCATCGTCATAGTCATATTCTTTGCATTGTTGAGGTCATCAAGGTCGGTGGTCACAGTTGGTTCAGAAGAAATCAAACAAAGGGGTTGCAAAATGAAAAGCGGGGAATCGAACCCTCAGCTACCACAGTCAAAAAAAATTAATGGATGATGGTGTTAACCGATACACCAACTCAACTACAATTCTCTCCCTCGGCTGTGCTATATGATCAGCATTATTGGCACCCCTGGCGAAATCCTCAAAACAAAACATTTATTTATTGATCTGAAGTGTTCCATAGCACATATCTCCAGTCGACGAGGGTCTAGCTGCAAGCAAGCCAATTCTATCACTCATACTTTAAGGCAGATCTCACTTGTGATATATTAGGAAAATTGTGGCTGAACCAACACATTAGGGATTTAAGCTCCGCTTTACCAGCCTGGATATCGACTATCATATCCAGGCTGGTCACGAGCCTAGGAGTGGGGTACATTGTGAGTTGGGAAAGAAGCGTGCCCAGTGCCCAAACGGACTCGCCGACTCCGCCTCCAGCAGCCTGGCCAGCAGGTCATGAGATCCATTTTGTACACGCTCTTCACCTTGCTTGGCAAGGTCTTTGGCAAGTGATAATTACGTACTCACTGTGTCAAAATCTTGCACAAACAAACACGCCATAGTCTTCACAAACAGAGTGTTATCTTGCGCAGCGTTCACTCTCCTATCTCCTAACAACCTCCTACGTCCTAACATTTTCCAAAACATCTCCTGACTGTCTCCTTACTCATAAGGTTCTCCTAACATCTCCTAAGTCATTTAATAAAAAAGGTGGAGATTTTAGATAAATTTAGTCTTTTTGGAATATTATGTATTTGTCACACGTATCCGACAACAACTTGTGTCCCATCAATTCACTGCGTTCTCGTCCAAGCAAGGTTTGGGTCGGCAACGACGATCACCTTGCTTGGCAAGGTCTTTGGCAAGTGATAATTATGTACTCACTGTGTCAAAACCTTGCACGGACAAACACAACATAGTCTTTGCAAACAGAGTGTTTTCTTGAACACTGTGCACTCTCCTCCTCCTATGTCCTAATCTTCTATAGACCGTCTCCTGTCTGTGTCGTTAATCATAAGTTTCTCCTAATTTTCTCCAAACTTGTCTTGTTCTCCTAATTATCTCCTACTACTAACTTGTCTTGTTCTCCTAATTTTCTCCTAAGTTGTCTCGTTCTCTCTAACGTGCACAGACATTCACCGATACTGTCAAATCACAATTCCTTCATGGCAAGCAGCACAGTTCTGTCTCTTTCTTGCCTTCGCAGCAACATCGCTGCTGTTCATGGACGCGCACTTGGCAGCAGTCCACAAAACACGGTATCACACTCTGTATTTCTCCTCGCTGCCCAAAGCGACGACGACTTTTGTTGGAACATTTTAATCCACGATTCATGCTTGGTTCGTCCATTATTTTTCCCTCGTTGCACACTGTTGCTGATTTATCCCCCTGCTTGTGTCAGAACTGACCTTACAGGTTTTTTGATCATAACCTACTTGAATGTTGCGATTTTCGCTCTAGAGCGTGCGCACGATTAGGCGCACATGGTTACGACTGCGCAGCAATGCCAGCAAAGGACAGCTGTTACGTGCAAGGTGCACGTGAGCCTGACTTAGGCAATATGCGATGAACGCGGTGACTTAGCGACAGCTTATCCTCAAGCACGAAGGCTGAGTAATCGTCTCAACGCGCGAAGGCGGAGCTCCGTGTTGACTGGTTCCTTCGTATTGGGGTGTTCCCACGAGATATAGAGAGAGAGAGAACCAAGCCTGGATTCAACGAGTTGAGAAGATAACAAGAACTTCAAGCTGTCGACCACATCAGTCGACAGCCTCCTTATAACAGTAAGTGACACGCCACTACTACCAGTAACAACGTACAATCATTTACCAATACTACAAGCCATCAATCAGCTGCTCACTAAGAGCATCAGTCATCGTATAGTACAGTTTAGTAAGTCCACAAGGCACGTGATAGAGAGTCCGGACGTAACATTACCCTCTTCACAAGGGTGAGCGCCCACGCTCCACCACCCAATTAGTAACCGCAGTCAGTCCGACATCTGTCTCATGTTCGTCTCATACCCTCTGCAGAGCGTGAGCCCGCCCTAGCCTTCGCGCTGAGTGCCTTGCTCGGTCAACGTGAATGAACACGTCGTCTTCGAGCCTCTTGATGGCTGCTTCCAGCTCTTCGATGACTTCCTGGGACATGCGGTAACGCCTCACTTCAGCCTGCAGGGATATGTCCCCGAGTCTGGCAAGGGCCTCGTCTACCTGGCGCTTTCCCCGGAAGTCAGCGTGGAAGTACTTGAGCTCATCACGGTTGTACTCAGCTGTGGGTCCCATGTCCCGACATGGCTCGGCGTGAATATCCCCTCTATAAATCGGCTCGTACCGCCCCATAGTCCTGAAGACCTCTGGGTTGTCGAGCATCCGCACTCGGATGTACCTAGCCGGGACTCGTCGTCCCTTGTGTTCGATGACCATGGGCACCCAATTCATCCCGTTGTTGAGGATGAATCCGGTGGGAGTGGGCGATACGGCACAGACAGGGCGCCTCGCTGCATTCGTTTGGCGCGTAGTGATGGGGGACGGTATTGGGGCCTCGCTATAGGGTAGTATTCCGCGGGCGGTGTAACCGGCCTCTGCCATTGGTCCATAGACGACAGCAACCGGTGATGGTCCTTGCGTAACATCGTCAGCTTCTTCGGGCAGACTCGTCGTCGACTCTTGTGATTGGTGGTGGTATAAACTGGGGTGCGCAGTGACAGTAGTTCGGCGGGTTGTCGCATCGGGTGCATACAACCCTGGCTTCGTAATAGGACTCGTCGGCTTCGGACGAGTCGTCACTGTCGTAATGATCGACGGCGGTAGTCGACGTGGCAGCGGTGGAGGGCTGGAGGATACTTGCCTCGTCAGCAACTGTATCCTCATCCATCTCTCCTTTGCCGTCCTCTTCACTATCTGATCCAGCCGCCATGACTGCATCACCTCCCTCATTAGTCTGGTCTTCTCCCTCATTGTCCTCCACTCGGCCGCTTGCGGGTGTGGGGAATCGCTGGCAAGCCTCGGCCAGGTCTCGCTCTTGTTGTTCTCGTTCTCTGCGGTCTTGTTCGGCGACAGCGTGCACTTGTTCCACGGCTGAGCAGAAGGGGTTGTCCACATTGTTGGTGGAGTCGTAGGTGGTGAGGGTGTCGACGGGAGGGAAGTCAAGGCTGATGATGGAGAGTGGGACATGGGCCATTGTTGTGTGGGGTGTTGAGATAGTTCGCTCTACCGCTCCTGCTTTTATGTGAATTTCAGCTTGCAGGTTAGACTGTTTGAACTTCCTTATCTCTTCGTCCACATGCACATCATCCCATGCGACCCACTGGTTATCCGAGTTGGAGTATCCTTTCCACTTGATAAGATACTGGAGTTTACGCCCCCGTCCTCATCTTCGCGAGTCTAGTACTTTTTCAACTTCGTATTCTTCCACGCTGTCTACCAATTCTGGTGGTGGGCGTTGGTAGTTGACGCCATGAGTCACCGTTTCTTTGTAGGGTGTGAGAAGATCTATGTGGAAGACATCATGGATGCTCCACTGCGTGGGAAGTTCTAGGCGATAGTTGACGGGAGACATCACCTGTTTGATTGTGAATGGACCATGTCTCCTGGGCGCAAGCTTCGCGGTTGGCTGGTTGGTCCGTAAGTGGCGTCCTTCTAGCCAAACCTTGTCTCCTATTTGATATTGAGGAGTATCATGGTGTTTGACCCATGACTGTTGCGCCTTCTGCATTTGTCCTTGTGCTTGTTGTCTTATCTCCTTCAATTGTTTCAGTCTTGCCTTGACTCGTGGTATCGGTGAGGTCTTATCTATCCAATTGGTGCGTGGGTGATACCCCATCAACAGCCTAAATGGAGACTCACGTGTGGACTCGTTAGTCCAGTTGTTGTGTGCAAACTCAGCTAGCGCGAGATACTCAGCCCAGTTATCTTGTCTTTCATTAACCCAAAAGCGGAGATATTGCTCCAACCATTGGTTGTTCTGTTCTGACTGTCCATTGGTTCGCGGGTGGTAGGCGGTGGAGATGTTTTGTTGAATTCCTAAGAGTCGGCACAGTTCTCTTGTGAATTTTGATGCAAACCGGGGGTCCCGGTTGCTAATGATTTTTGATGGTAGTCCAAATCTTGCCACCACGTGTTTCGCATAGAGGATAGCCGTTTCTTCTCCTGATATTTCTTCTCGACAGGGTATGAATATGGACGCTTTTGAACAGTCATGATCAGTGATTGTTAGTATTGAGTCATATCCTCGGGACTCGGGTAGTTTAGTAATGAAATCGAGTGCCACCACTTCGAACGGTGTTGCTTCTACTTTTGGGAATATTGGTTGTAGTGGCGCCTTTATTGTGTGCGTATTGACCTTGCATCGTTGGCATTCGGCGCATCCCCTAATGTAGTCGGCGATATTTTGTTTCATCGTGGGCCACCAGTAGTGTCGTTCGATTAGTTGCGTTGTTCGACTTATTCCTGGGTGTCCATGAATAGGTGGGTCATGGTGTGCGGAGATTACTTCTCTGATTTCTTCCGTCGTGCCCGTGACTACCAGTCGTTGTCCTTGGTACCACCAAAGCCCATCGATCTTGATTAGTTTGTGTGGGTCTACCCACTTACGTATCTCCTGTTCATTTTGTCGTTGGCTAGTTGTAGTGTTTCGTATGAACAGTTTGTTTGGTAAGACCGTGACGCCTTCGTTATCTGTTTCTCCTTGATTGTAGTCAGGTCATCGAGATAGTGCGTCCGCTCTTCCATTGGCTGTTCCCTTGACGTGGTGTATTTCGAAATTGTATTCTGCTAGTTCCAGTACTTCCCTAGTGATTCGTCGACTGATCTTCTGGGGATCTCGCCAATATCGTAGGTTGAGGTGATCAGAAAATATTTGTACCTTGTGTGGCGATCCAGCCAATAGGTGTCGCCAGTTTCATAGGGCTTTTACGATGGCCAACAACTCGAGGTTGTATATGTCGTAATTGCGCTCGGCAGCGTTGAGTGTCGCCGAGTAGTATCCTACGGGGTGCTGCTTTCCGTCCAATTTCTTTTGTAATAGTACTGCTCCTACTGCGAATCCCGACGCGTCGACTTCTAGATCAAATTGTTGTGTCTGATCTGCGTGCGCCAAGATTGGTTCCGTGACGATTCGTTGTTTGAGTGTGTTGAACGCTGCTTGTTGTCTTGTGCCCCATTGCCACGGTTCGTCTTTGCGTGTTAATTCATTTAGTGGTTTGGCAATATTGGCGAATCCTCTAATAAACTGCCAATAAAAATTGCAGAATCCTAGGAATGAGCGTACGTCCTTTACTGATGACGGGGATGGCCAGTCCCGTACGCCGGAAATTTTAACAGGGTCCATACGTGTTACCCCCTCTTCAAGGATTACCCCCAGGTAATCAATGCTGGACACATTGAAGACACACTTCTCCGGTTTGAAGAAGAGGTCGTGTTTTTGGGCCACTGCTAGTACGTCACAGATCACTTCTTGGTGTTTTTCGATTGCTAGCGGTTGACGTTTCGTTGCTATTGCAATGTCGTCCATGTAGACCCTGATGGTGGTTCCCTTCATTTCGTGTTTCGCGATAGTTGGTTGATAGATGTCGTTCATGAAGCTTTGGAATGTGGCTGGTGAATTGCACAGTCCGAAGTACATGACTGTTGGTTCGAATAGGCCGCGTCGTGTTTTGAATGCCGCCTTGTGTTCATCGCCTTCCTTGATCCTGATATTGTTATAGCCCTGTCGGACGTCTAGTTTGCTGAACACCTGGGCTCCCCCGAGATCTCTGATGAGGTCATCAATGAGAGGAAGCGGGTATTGATTCTGTATCGTCCATTCATTGATTCGTCGATAATCTTGTACGGGCCGTAGTTTTCCATCCTTCTTTTTAATAAAGAAGAATGATGATGCGTACGGGGACTTTGAGGGACGGATGTATCCCTTTTCTACTTGTTCGTCAATGAATTCATCCAGCGCCGCGTCTTCGGTTCTTGTCATGGGATAGACTTTGCAGTCTATTACGTTGGGTACTCCCTTTTTGAATTCAATTGCGTGGTCGCAACTTCTTTTTGGTGGGAACCGCTTTGATTCTTCTTTGCTAAATACCTTTGCGAAGCATTGGTACTCTGTTGGTATTTTGGTTTGTTTTGTGTATTGTTGGGCGTCAATCGCAAGTTCTACCGCCGATCGTCGCCCGTACACTTGTTCTTCTATTGTGGCTATGATTTGTTCTTTGGCGTCCGTTGTGAATATTCGAGATATTCTTGTGTCTTTTTCTTCTTCGTTCAGCAGTCACGCCAAGACTGCTCTTTTGTCACTTGGATTTATTGTCCGTAGTACTATGGGGAGCTGTTTTTCGTCGATGGTGGCATGTCGCCAACTGAATCTTGGTTCATATGTTGCGAGCCATGGGTATCCCAGCTGTTACGTGCAAGCTGCACGTGAGCCTGACTTTGGCAACGTAAGGTGAACGTGGTGACTTAACAACCCGTTAACTCTAGCACGAAGGCAGAGTATCATCTCAATGCGCGAAGGTGGAGTCTTGCTTTGATGGCAACGCGGTCCGAAAGGACGAAGAGAGAGAGAGAGAGAGAGCGAGAGAGAGCCCGCTTATTCGATATGAGAAATGTACAAGAACTTCAAGCTGTCGACCACAACAGTCGACAGCTTCCTTATAACGGTAAGTAACACGCCACTACTACTAGTAACAACGTACAACGCTCGACAAATACCACTACTATCAGTAAGTCGCTCACTAAGAGCATCAGTCATCATCCGTCATCGTACAGTAAGCAATCAGTCATCATCCGTCATCGTATAGTAAGCAATCAACCATCGTCATACCGTAATCGTCCTGTTATGCCATGTCCCCTGGGTTATCGGCTTAGGTCAGATACTTACTATGACCTGGGACGTTACATCACCCCCTTCACAAGGGTGAGCGCCCACACTCAACCACCCAATTTGTAACTGCAGTGAGTCCGACATCTGTCTCATGCTCATCTCGTACCCTTTGTAAGGCGTGAGCCCGCCCAAGTCTTCGCGCCGAGTGTCTAGCTCGGTCAATGTGAACAAATACGTCGTCTTCGAGCCTCTTGATGGCGGCTTCCAATTCTTCGATGACTTCCTGGGACGCGTGGTAGCGTCTCACCTCGGCTTGTAGGGATATGTCCCCTAGCCTGGCAAGAGCTTCGTCTACCTGGCGCTTTCCCCGGAAGTCAGCTCGGAAATACTTGAGCTCGTCGTGATTGTACTCAGCTGCGGGCCCCATATCCCGACACGGTTCCACGTGGATATCCCCCCTATAGATGGGCTCGTACCGCCCCATAGTCCCGAAGACCTCTGGGTTATCGAGCATGCATACTCAAATGTAACGCACCAGCATCCGTCGTCCTTCATGCTCAATGACCATCGGTACCCAATTCATCCCGTTGTTGAGGGTGAATCCAGCGGGGGTAGGCGATACGGCACGGACAGGGCGCCTCGCCACATTCGTTCGGTGCGTAGTGGTTGGAGACGGTATTGGGGCCCTGCTGTAGGGCAGTATTCCGCGGGCGGTGTAACCGGCCTCCGCCATCGGTCCATAGACAACAGCAACCGGCGATGGTCCTCCTTCTGCATCACTGGTTTCTTCGGCAGACTCGTCGTCGACTCTTGTGATTGGTGGTGGTATAAACCGGGGTGCACAGTGACAGTAGTTTGGGGGGTTGTCGCATCGGGTGCAGACAACCCTGGTCTCGAAATATGTTTCATCGTCATCGGATGAGTCGTCGCTGTCGTATCAATCGACGGCGGTAGTGGATGTGGCAGCGGTGGAGGGCTGGAGGATACTTGCCTCATCAGCGATTGTATCCTCATCCGTCTCTCCCTCGCCGTCATCTTCACTATCTGATCCAGCCGCCATGACTGCATCACCTCCCTCATCAACGTGGTTTTCTTCCTCATCGTCTTCCACTCGGCCGCTTGCGGGTGTGGGGAATCGCCGGCGAGCCTCGGCCAGGTCTCGTTCCTGTTGCTCTTGTTCTTGTCTGTCTTGTTCGGCAACGGCTCGCACTTGTTCAACTGCTGAGCAGAAGGGGTCGTCCACATTGTTGGTGGAGTCGTAGTTGGTGAGGGTGTCGACATGAGAGAAGTCAAGGGCGATAGTGGTGAGTGGGACATGGGACATTGTAGTGCGGGGTGTTGGGATAGTTCGTGTTGCGGTTCCTGCTTTTATGTGAATTTCGGCCCGCGGGTTAGATCGTTTGAACTTCCTTATCTCTGCGTCCGCGTGCACATCATCCCATGCGACCCACTGGTTGTCCGAGTCGGAGTATCCTTTCCACTTGATAAGATACTGGAGTTTACGCCCCCGTCCTCGTCTTCGCGAGTCTAGTACTTTTTCAACTTCGTATTCTTCCACGCTGTCTACCAATTCCGGTGGTGGGCATTGGTAGTTGACACCATGAGTCACCGTCTCTTTGTAGGGTGTGAGGAGATCTGTGTGGAAGACATCATGGATGCTCCACTGCGTGGGAAGCTCTAGATGATAATTGATGGGAGACATCACCTGTTTGATGGTGAATGGACCATGTCTTCTGGGCGCAAGCTTCGCGGTTGGCTGGTTGGTCCGTAGGTGGCGTCCTTCTAGCCAAACCTTGTCTCCTATCTGATATTGAGGAGTGTTACAGTGTTTGACCCATGACCGTTGCGCCTTCTGCATTTGTCCTTGCGCTTGTTGTCTTATCTCCTTTAATTGTTCTAGCTTGCCTCGACCCGGGGTATTGGCGAGGTCTTATCTGTCCAATTGGCGCGGGGGTGATACCCCATCAGCAGCCTAAATGGAGATTCATGTGTGGACTCGTTAGTCCAATTGTTGTGTGAGAATTCGGCCAGCGCGAGGTAGTCAGCCCAATTGTCCTGTCTTTTGTTAACCCAAAAGCAGAGATATTGCTCCAACCATTGATTGCTTCGTTCTGACTGTCCATCAGTTCGCGGATGGTAAGCAGTGGAAATGTTTTGTTGGATTCCCAAGAGTCGGCACAGTTCTCTTGTGAATTTTGACACGAACCGGGGATCCCGATCACTAATGATTTTTGATGGTAGTCCGAACCTTGCCAGTACGTGTTTCGCGTAGAGGATAGCTGTTTCTTCTCCCGATATTTCTTCTCTGCACGGTATGAATATAGACGCTTTTGAACAGTCATGATCTGTGACTGTAAGTATAGAGTCATATCCTCGGGACTCAGGTAGTTTAGTAATAAAATCGAGTGCCACCACTTCGAAGGTGTTGCTTCCATTTTTGGAAATATTGGTTGTAGTGGTGCCTTCGTGTTGTGTGTATTAACCTTGCATCGTTGGCATTCGGCACATCCCCTAACGTAGTCAGCATATTTTGTTTCATCGTGGGCCACCAGTAGTATCGTTCAATTAGTTGCGTCGTTCGATTTATTCCTGGATGTCCATAAATAGGCGGATCGTGGTGTGTGGAAATTACTTCTCTAATTTCTTCTGTTGTGCCCATGACTACTAGTCGTTGTCCTTGGTACCACCAGAGCCCATCGGCCTTGGTCAGTTTGTGTGGATCTACCCACTTGCGTATCTTCTGTTCATCTTGTTGTTGGCTAGTGATAGCGTTTCGTATGAACAGTTTGTTTGGTAGGACCGTGACGCCTTCATTATCTTTCTCTCCTTGATCGTAATCAGGTCGTCGAGAGAGGGCGTCCGCTCTTCCATTGGCTGTTCCCTTGACGTGGTGTATTTCGAAGTTGTATTCCGCTAGTTCAATACCTCCCTAGCGATTCGTCGACTGATCTTCTGGGGATCTCGCCAATATCGCAGGTTGAGGTGATCAGAAATATTCGTACCTTGTGTGGCGATCCAGCCAATAGATGTCTCCAGTGTCGTAGCGCTTTTACGATGGCTAACAACTCGAGGTTGTATATGTCATAATTGCGCTCGGCAGCGTTGAGTGTCGCTGAGTAATATCCTACGGGGTGTCGTTTCCCGTCTAGTTTCTTTTGTAACAGTACCGCTCCCACTGCGAATCCTGATGCGTCGACTTCTAGATCAAATTGTTGTGCTTGATCGGCGTGCGCTAGGATCGGTTCTGTGGTAATTCGTTGTTTGAGTGTGTCGAAGGCTGTTTGTTGTCTTGTGCCCCATTGCCATGGTTCGTCTTTGCGTGTTAATTCATTTAGTGGCTTGGCAATGTTGGCAAATCCTCTAATAAACTGCCGATAAAAATTGCAGAATCCAAGGAATGAGCGTACGTCCTTTACGGATGACGGGGATGGCCAGTCCCGTACGCCGGAAATTTTAACGGGGTCCATACGTGTTACCCCCTCTTCAAGGATTACCCCCAGGTAATCAATGCTGGACGCGTTGAAGACACACTTCTCTGGTTTGAAGAAGAGGTCATGCTTCTGGGCAACCGCAAGTACGTCGCGGACCGCTTCTTGGTGTTTTTCGATTGCTAGCGGTTGACGTTTCGTTGCTATCGCAATATCGTCCATATAGACTCTGATGGTGGTTCCCCGTGTCTCATGTTTCGTGATAGTTGGTCGGTAGATTTCATTCATGAAACTTTGGAATGTGGCTGGTGAATTGCACAATCCGAAGTACATGACCGTTGGTTCGAATAGGCCGCGTCGTGTTTTGAACGCTGCCTTGTGTTCGTCGCCCTCTTTGATCCTTATGTTGTTGTATCCTTGTCGGACATCTAATTTGCTGAATATCTGGGCTCCCCCGAGATCTCTGATGAGGTCATCAATGAGGGGAAGTGGATATTGATTCCGTATTGTCCATTCATTGATTCGTCGATAGTCCTGTACAGGTCGTAGCTTTCCGTCCTTCTTTTTAATAAAGAAGAATGACGATGCATACGGGGACTTGGAGGGACGGATGTATCCCTTTTCGATTTGTTCGTCGATGAATTCGTCTAGTGCCGCGTCTTCGGTTCTTGTCATTGGATAGACTTTGCAGTCTATTACGTCGGGTACTCCTTTCTTGAACTCGATCGCGTGATCGCAACTTCTCTTTGGTGGGAACCTCTTTGATTCTTCTTCGTTAACACCTTTGCGAAGCATTGGTATTCCGTCGGTATTTTGACTTGTGTCGTGTATTGTTGGGCGTCGATTGCAAGTTCTACCGCCGATCGTTGCCCGTACACTTGTTCTTCTAGCGTTGCTATGATTTGTTCCTTGGCATCTTCTGTGAATATTCGAGATATTCTTGTGTCTTTCTTTTCTTCGTTTAGCAGTCGTGCCAAAACTGCTCTTTTGTCGCCTGGGTTGATTGTTCGTAGTACTATGGGGAGTTGTTTTTCGTCTATAGTGGCATGTCGCCAACTGAATCTTGGTTCGTATGTGCGAGCCATGGATACCCCAGTAGTAGGTCCTCTCTTCCTATGTCTGTGATAAGGAAACGCATTTCCTTTTTGTCCCTCCTGTTTCCACATTGAGCGTAGATAGTGTGTGATCTGTCCCGCTTTATTAGTGGTATCGTCAATGTTGTATATGTTTTTGGGCTTATCTAATGCCCTTTGTCCCAGCCCCATTCTTTTGACGAAATTGGGATGTATGAAGTTGTCAGTGGCTCCTGAGTCCACCAACCTTTTATGTCGGCCATGTTGTAACTTGCGCGAATCGATACTGGTACTTTCATAGAACGGTAGCGCATAATGTACACGGAGTTACAACGTATTGCCCTCACCCAGGCCGCCGGGTTTAGGCGCTTCCAAAATCCTGTCCCATCAATTGTTGAAGGACCAGGTCCTTTACTTCTTCGTCATCTCCTGCTACTCCTCTGAGCCATTCCGCTGCCTTTTCTTCTTTAGTCGGCGTGGTCTTGGCTGTTCGTGTTTGTGTGTTTCGGTTCCTCCGCGGTTGTCGGCAGTTGCGACTGATGTGTCCCATCTTCTGACAGTTGTAACACTGTGTTTGACTATGGTCACGTTTAAATTGTCTCTGTATGAATCCTCCACGTGGTGGGAATGGTGGGCGTGGGGGATTATCATTGCATTTGTAGTTTTGGAGTACGTCTTCTGTCCTGCCAATCGTCCTCGCACTCGATCTGCGATGTGTCCATTCAGTCATCGTTTTGGAGGGGTGCTAGCAACTTAGCTAATGCTCTGCCTGGAGCTCGCCTGGTTTGAAGGCATCGAGGTTGCCTCTGACCGTCTGCATGTGAATCCACTTCTGCTGCCTTTTAAGGTGGATTCTCTCCATTCTTCATAATTGCGGGGGTCGTCGTGTTGATACATTGTTTGTACAATGCGCGCGGTAATCCTCTTGTGAAATATTTGAGCGTTTGCTCGGCGTTGATGTTGTACCCTGCATGTCAGACGAGCTGCTCGAATGTGGCAATGTAGTCGTCGATTTTTCCATCCTTCATGTGTATGCCAGCATCGAGCTGGGCTTGTGCTCGTTCTTTGCTAAGAACGTCTCTGAATTGCCATTGGAAGGCATGTAACAGATTCTCCCATAACCTGTTGTCAATTGGCTGGTTCCTGTGCAACTTCGTTAACGAGCCACCTGCTTGCGGACATTACCCATTGGTTGACCGCGTTTCCTTGGATGTATGTGAGGAACAGCATTGCTTTCTGATACTTGTTTATCATCGCGGAATGATTGGCGTTGACTCCTGCGTAGACTTCCCATTGGAGATGAAGGACTCGGCTTGTCCCTGTTTCCTGTAAACGTTGGTGGTGGGTTACCGATAAATTTATCGTTCCCTCCTTGAGGTGCTTGGTTCCTCGTTGGTCCTCCTCCTGGGGTCCTCCTCCTGGTGGTCCTCCTCCTGGGTCTCCTGGGTCCTCCTCCCTCTCAATGGGGGAAAAGGTCGGTTGTCTGGTGATGGTATCCTGTTTCTATTGAGTCGGAACTCGTAGAACATATCTGGTCCTTCAGGATGCTTGGTGCATCAGGGACATCCGGTCCCATGGCTCGGTTGACGGCTTCTATATCTTCTGGTTGTAGTTGTTGGACGTGACCTGTCTGTTCGTTGATGACAAGTCGGGGTGGCGATACTTCTGTTTGAGTAGTCATGTAGCTGAATGGTACTCCTCTGATTGGTTCGGGAATATGTAACTCAGCTGTTTGCGTGGCTAGTGCGTCTACTTCTGGTGATTGCACTGCGATTTCTTCGGGTTCTGCTACTTCACTTCGTGGGGTTGGCGATCGTTCGCTAGTATGGCTTGATGCAGTCCGTGTTTCTGCTCGTAGTTGGAATTCGGTCCTTGGTGGTTCCGAATCAAGGTCTCTACTTCTTGACCGTCTATAGGTCCTTGTTGATCAATTGGCCGTGCGTCAACCAGTGGTACGTTTATGTGTAAGTCGTCTGCTGCTGGTCGTGTTGCTTCAAAGTAGCTGTTGGTGTTGCTCCACCTGAGCTCGACCCAGCAACAGCGTTCTCTGTTGAATACTACGGGATGATACCTTTGTGAGGTAGCTGCTTCTGCGTAGTATCCTGTGTTGTTTTCGTCGGTTCTTCTGGTGTCTGGTACGTGTCGCCACCTTACTCGTCCTATAAGGTAGCGAGTGGGTGCGTCTCGTTCTCTTGAGTCGATGTGATAGGGTACAAAGTCCCAACCGTCCTTTGTATTGAGAGTCGCCACGGCATTCGATTTTTGTAGAGCTTGAAGTTAATGTTACGTGCAAGCTGCACGTGAGCCTGACTTTGGCAACATAAGGTGAACGCGGTGACTTAACAACCCGTTAACTCTAGCACGAAGGCAGAGTATCGTCTCAACGCGTGAAGGCGGAGTCTTGCTTTGACAGCAACGCGGTCCGAAAGGACGAAGAGAGAGAGAGAGAGAGTCTGCTGATTCGATATGAGAAGTGTACAAGAACTTCAAGCTGCCGACCACAACAGTCGACAGCTTCCTTATAACGGTAAGTAACACGCCACTACTACTAGTAACAACGTACAACGCCTGACAAATACCAATACTATCAGTAAGTCGCTCACTAAGAACATCAGTCATCATCCGTCATTGTACAGTAAGCAATCAGTCATCATCCGTCATTGTACAGTAAGCAGTCAGTCATCGTCGTACCGTAATCGTCCTGTTATGCCATGTCCCCTGGGTTATCGGCTTAGGTCAGATACTCACTATGACCTGGGACGTTACATTCTGACTTCAAAGCTTGAGGGCATCACGAACAAGTCTGCACACTGGTGAGCACTTGCCAATCTTTTCCATTCTTGCATGGGTTTGGTTCTCAAACCCATTGAGTCTTACAGTGAAACTGGGCTTGCGATGATGTGTGGGGATGGGACTTGGCGCTGCTGCCATCCTATCTTTGCCTCATTTGTTGGCGACTACCTGGAACAGATGCTGGTGTCATGTACATACAACGGGTGTTGCCCAAAATGCTTGGTACCCCATGATCAGCTTGGGGATTTCAATACTTTCTCACCTCAGGACTATGGTGCGGCAATCGATACTTATTGTCTTGCTGATGAAGATAGCTGCAAATTCAATCTGGCATGTCAGGCAGCTGGACTCAAACTGGTGTACCACCCATTTTGGCTAACACTTCTGCTTACAGACATCTTCCTGGCAATCACTCCCAACATCCTCCACCAGTTGCTACAGGGGGTCATGAAACATGTTGTAACTTAGATAACACATCCCCTTGTGTTCAGCAAGACTGATGTCAATGCATGGTATCAGTCATTGCCACCAAATCACCATACCACACTCTTCGTTAAGGGCCTCCTGTTCTCACACATCACAGGAAAAGAACACAAGGATATATGTCATATTCTTGTTGGTTTGATTACTGATCTTCCTCTTCCAGGTGGGCATTTGCCAGTGTGTGTAGTTAGGGCTGTGTGCGCAGCACTCAACTTCCTTTATCTTGCACAATATCCATCACACACGACAGACACCCTCCAGCTCCTTGAAGATAGTCTCACTCGATTCCACAACAATAAAGTTCATTGCCCTTGTGTTACGATTGTCCACGCGTGCCTCCTACGTTGACCGTTCCGCTCGAACTTTTGTAACAGTGTTCAGTATCACATGGACTATCAGTGGGACCATTTTCACATTTTGATTCGTATCTCTTACACCCCACGCGCTGTCTTGTACCCATGACCCCTTGTTACTAACTATCACCTTCTATCTCGTTCGGCGTGGTTCCATATGACATCATACTAGTATGAGTACTAGTAGTATTAGTGGCGATCCTAGTACCGTAGCTAGCAGTAGTGGCGTGACTCGATTCGTATTTAACATGTACTTCTTTCGAACAAGGACCTTAGGTCTGAGTTCTTGAATCTCATCAACTTCACGCTGTCACACCCCACGGGCTGCATCCAAGTCCAGTCGACTTGTCAGTTCCCACCTTCTTCTCTACGACGATTGGAGATACTTCATATCAACTCCGTTGCTCGTATATTCACTACTCCGCCTAGGGTCATACCCTACGCTCTCGCATACTGTCGACACCATATCCACGGCCCTCGTCGGGGGAGGTTTGGCAGTCACTACGAAGACATCGACACTCGAACCCCTCGCATAACAGGTACTCCACGCTCGCTACTCAAGTCGAGTCGATACGTCCAGTCGAACGTAACACCTTGGCATTCGCGAGGATTTCATCATTCCCAAAGTGCACAGCATGCTCCATTACCAATCTTCAATTACCCTTTTCAGCACTACTGACAACTACAATATGGAACAGTCTGAGCGCCTCCACATTGAATTGCCTAAGGGAGGTTATCTTGCCAGCAACCACAAGGATGTATACTCACAGATGACAGTGTACATAGAGTGATGAGAGAAGATACACAAGCATGCAGAATTTATCCACTGGCAAGAAGACAATGACTGGGCTTCAACATGCAAATCAGTGCCCATTGCTCTACCGAAAGCAGAACAACGACACCTAAAAATGACCTTGCATCCCACAAGCCAGGCAGTATCATTCGAAATCCTTGCAGAGAAATATGGTGCACTTGAATTTCAAGACACACTAGCTGACTACATCACTGGCATCAATCACCCTGGGGCCTCAGCAGTGAATCTGCAACAACAAGCATCTGACATGCTAATCCCTTTCCACACAGTCCCATGTATCATAGGATCAAATTTGTGTCTGCTGGTAACTCTGACAACACCAAAATTGTTGATACCATTCATATCTGGCCAGAGCATATTGACATGCATGGACAGATTGTGCCTCCTCGGTTGGACACGGTTCTGGTCCATGGTGCTCAAGACATTATACATGGAAATCATGGTGAGTCCCATCACATTGTAGGATTGACATTCTTTCATCCTTACTCAGGTCATTGGATTGCACAAATCCACACTGTGTTCCAAATACCCAAGCATTTTGTTGACGACATATTTCCTGGCCCCAAGCCTCCAATCCACCTCGCATATGCAGAATGGTTTACCCCTTTCTTAGCCACGTGGGACCCCAACCACCAATTGCACAGGGTGTCAAGATCCATGCACATTGGCAAGTGGTGTGCCGCAGTGATTCCAGTGGAATCAATTCTCAGGAGTGTTCACCTACTTCCACACTTTGGTTCTACCCCTCCCCATTGGACTAGCTTTTCCATCTTAGAGAATTGTAACACTCTCTATGTAAATCTGTTCAGCAACAGGCACAATTATCTTATCTTCAGGTGAAATTAAGACTAGTTTCATATCTAAATTACTCAGATTATGCTATGTATAACATCACATTATCTACATAACTCCACTGAACAAATCATTAACATGCATTTTCACTCTTTAATGAAATTATGGCTCACTAATGAGATTAATGCTCACTAACAAGTGATTAACTGGATAGGTTTTTCCTGATGTCAGGTCGGACCTGGCAGGCAAAGGCTGTAACAAAGCCAACTTGTGCAGCTTGGTGAGCTTGTGAGGGGACAGCCACAGAATGTGCTGGGTCCGCAGGGTCGCAGATGGACATGTCAAGAGGGTCAGGGTGGTCTTCAAGTCGGCACAATAGGAGGTGGTGAAATGGCTGTCCAAGAAGGAAGCAAAATGGGGCTGCACAAACGACGTGAGCATGAATGGTAAATGAGATGTCACCAATCTGCATCTCCAAGTCTTCTGCACAGCCCAATGTGCAGGACATGCTGCTGTTTGCCCCTTCCATGTGCAGGGTGCGCCATGTGTTGATCCTTGCACCGACCTCATTTGCCAGGTCCTCTCGGACAACAATGATTTGTGAGCCTTGGTCAAGCACACCAGCCTTGGTACTGTGGTTGTTGACCAGAACATTGATTTTGCACAGAGGCAAGAAAAACTCAGCTTTGCATTTAGCTGCTAGCTTGAGTACTGAGATGGGGTCCTCTGTGTCACTTTCTACATGCTCAAAGGAAGCCATTTCAACATGCCAGGGCTTGAGGTGCTCGACAAGCTCCTTATGAACTGGGGGGCTAGCAGTGAGGATGTGCACTGGTGTGACCTTGTTGAGCTTGCCTTTGAGGAACCAGCCTAGGAGTTCCTTCGTGAGGGATTGGTCCTCCACACTTGCCTGGTACCGGTACTATGGGGCTTGACCTGTGGACATTGAGGGCACTGGTGGCATTGTCGGTGCTGAGGGTGGAGTGGGTGGGTTTGTAGGAGCTGTAGCTGGCACCTTGGAAGGTTTTGGATCTTTCTTCTTTGTCACAAACACTTTGTACATGTCATACAGCTCTGTAGTGTAGGCCTCATCTTCCTCGCCTGTGTCTGAATCAGCTTCCTCAGTGATGTACGCACCAGTCAGGACTGCAGGCTCTGGGATGATTTCAAAGCTGTAACTCATTGCATGGGGTGGAGGGTCATGCTGGGCATTCGATGTGGTGGCAGTACTGAAAGATTGGGGGTTAGCCACCAGCCAAGCATCAATACTTGCCTTAAGTCCAAGTCTGCGGCCATCATTTGGAACTGGCTCACCTGTGGGCAGATGGATCCAGTTGCCAATGATCTGTATGTGACCAGTCCTGTAGTATTCCTCCACTGCAGGGCAGCCATGAATGTGATGTCCAAACAGGTTGCAGAAAGCACAACCACAGGGACAAGCACCATTCCTTTCACTAAAGAAGATGTCTCTGTCAGAAGCAGCTGAAGTGGAGGATGAAGTAGATGGCATGGGTGTAGGCATCTGTTGGCTCCATTGTTGCCAAGGTAGGGCTGGGGGGTGACTGATAGGCAACTGTGGCCACTGATGATGGCTGCGTTGCGAACAAGTCTGGCTTTGGGAGGTGTTGTGCTATTTTTGGGAATCGTTCCTCGCACTGTGTGTAGAGAATGAGGTAGGACAGCTTGTGAATTGACAGGCTCTTCAGCTTGGTGAGTAACACTGTGGGGTCTTCCTCATCCTTGGATCTTGCTCAGGTTGAACTTGACTCTTTGAAGTGGACACTTCGAGTCTCATACATTAAGCGGCATTCCAGGGCAGCAGGTGTGTTGTCTTCCTCAAACTCCAAGTCTGAGTCTGAGTCATGTGCTGTGGACTTGGGGGAGCATTTGTCACCAAATAGCCATTGAATGAACTTCTTGGGGTCTCCTCGGCGAGTCCTTGAGTGGCCATGGGGGTTAGCATGAGAGCAATGCTGCTGGGGCTTGTGGAAGAGGTTGCTGGCAAAATGTTGCCATGCCACTGTGAGGACATCCTGGATGTCAAATGGTCTGTTTCTTGGCTGGTGTGGGTGCATGATGAAGACCTCTCTTGTGAGAGTATTGTGATTGTCTGCATGAAAATCATCTTGTGTGAGCTTCTTTTCCTCAACCAAAGGGAGAGTGATCATTAGGAAGTTACGATAATACTTCAAAATGTCACACTCATCATGAATGTGATGCTCTGCTGAGAGCTCAACGAAGTCCATGAGGTCCTGGCACATTCATTGTATCCATGTCTCAACATCAGGGTACAGCTCCTCAAGCTCAGTTCAGAACTTGAACCATGATGCAGCCCTATAACTGGGCAGAGTCTTCCAGAAATTGTGCAAGGAATGGGATACATAGTGTAGAATGGTCTCCACTGTCTGCTTTTCCATTAACCCATTCCCATCCACAAGATCTTCATATTCATGCAAGAACTCAGACATGATCTTGTCATCTTTTCCTGAGAAACGGGGGCACACTGCGATTTGGCTGCAGGCATGGCCACTAAACCTGAAGGAGCACTGTGAGACATGGTAGCAGCAGAAAAGTGAGGGAAAGAATGGGTCATATTGTGATGGTTGCACTGACCTGTTGAAGGGAGCAGTTGTGAGGGCTGGAGGTGGGGGCAGATATGTGGCAGGGGGGAGGAATGAAGAGTGGGGGTCTTGGCCTTCATTTGGATGCATGGAAATGATGGTTTTGATGACTCTGGCGAAAGTGGGGAGTGAGACAGTTGGGGATTTGGGACAGCTGGGAATGTATTTGGTGTTGGTAAGCTGGTCACTCTCTGAGGAGGGGAAGGAGAAGGAGATCAGGAATGGTCAGAGGGTGGCAGGGAATGAGCGGGTGAGTGTGAGTGTGAGTGATTGGGGGATTGCCTGGCTTAGATGAGTTTTCAGGCTGCTTAGAAGACTCCAAAGACTGGCCAGGGTTGGAGGCAGGTTGTTTGAGATCAGAGGAGGGTTGTGTAGAATTGGAGGATGGCTGTGTGGAATCTGCAGAAGGCTGTGTGGAATCTGAGGAAGGCTGCATGGAATCTGAGGAGGGCTGCATGGAATCTGCAGAAGGCTGTGTAGAAGGGGAGTTGGGAGGTGGTTGGGGGTGTTTAGAGTGGGATTGGGACGTGCTGCGGGTGTGGGAGGTGGGCTGTGTGGATGGAGTGGCTTTGACAGTGGAATTGGTGGGGGAAGCTTCTCGAGCTTTGTGTTTTGAGGTGGATGGGGTGGTGAGAGAGCTGGGAGGCTGGCCACTTTTGCTGTTTTTCAGGAGGAATTTTCCATCTTTGTTGCGCAGCTGTTGCAACTTTGGTGGCATAAAGGGGGATGCCTTTGTCAAGAATGGCCTGGTTTTTAGACAGGCACAAAGTGAAAATGAGTAGAACAAGGTGAAAGTGAGGGAATGTCTACTGACTTCCCTTGCAGTGGGCTCCAGATGAAGGGTTAAGTGCGAGTATAGAGATGTCGTCCCAAGGGGAAGACATAGACAAAGGGGAGGGAGAGTAGAGGGAAGACATATGCAATGATTGGCTGTGTGTGATCTGGGATGCAAGGTCAAAGTTCGAGCAATATCGGACGGGATTCAAGACAGCAGGGGTGATTGACTGATATTCAAAGCACAAGAGCTAGAGTATATATACATGACAGGCAAGCCACAAGACACAACAAGACAATAGAAGCATTACAATGGGAGAGATCACAATCAATGTGGATGCAAGTGTGGGTGTGGCAGTGTACATGCTCGAAAGTTGTTACATCCTTGCAGGGACATAGGTTGCTTGATGTGAGCCTGAAACAGTAATAGATGAGGGTTCAGCAGTTTAGAGATACAAGTGGACACATGTAACAGCAGTCAAAGGTTCCTGTAGGTTCAAGGTAGTTCAGTGGTTCAGTGACTTGATGGTTCGATGAGGCTTTGCAGCCAAACAATGTAAGAGACAAGTGGAACAATAGGATTCACAAGATAGAGACAAAGACAAAGCTGGGGTACAAGAGGATACAGGCTACGTCTTATATACCCTATAGTACAGGTAGGTGAGTTATGGTGTACGAGTTGCATATGAGTCATTGCAATGGTACAGCCTTCAGGGTATAGTAAGGGGATCCTAGAAAGGAGTCATTGTATAGTAATATGAGTCAACAGTATTGAGTCAGAACAAAGGATAACTTGAACAGGGAACAATGGAGGGATGGGAAGGGGTAGGAGTGAGTTAACAGGGATGAGTAAAGAGGGAAAGTAAAAATGAACATCCAAATGCATTATGATCATGACAAAAGTGCATATGTGAGAGTCGTGTGGCAGAGTATGATCCAACTCCAGCAGGGGGGAAGGTAAGAGGTTACAGTAAGGTAGGTCTCATTAGGAACCTGCACCCCTCTAAACCCTAGGGTTTGGTTATGTAATCATTATGTAAGCCACCATGAGTGGAGATGCAAACAAAAAAAAAGCCCCTTGTCTTGGATTGAGGGAAGTGTGGAGTCTTGCAGTTGGTCATGCTGACCTCTGCATGGAATAAAACATTGTATGGGTGTTCCTTAGGTATATGTGTACATCTATTTCAAATTTCTAAGAGTGCAGAGCGGTGCTAAATGTTGAGGGAGGCAAAGAAGGGCTGTACTTGGGCACTGCTAACTCTGAAATCCAGGGCAAAAATCTCTGTTTATATGTAACAGTAAACTGATATAATGATATAAGATTTGGTGACATTTTCAGCAGTTGAAGTGTGGTCAGAAATATGATGGCAGTAGAGAGCGACAGCATCCAAGTGCAAGCAATAGGAGCACTAACCATATTTAGAATTTGTTAGATGACTAAATGATGTGCACATGATTTTTTACATCATGTGATGAAGCCACTGCTTTCATTTGAACTTTACAAGTTGGCTTTAATTGATGTTAAATGTCAAAATATTGTCTTTTAATGAAAAAAACTTATTTGTACCTCTTCTCACTCAAATGAAAATATTTTTCGAAATTAAAAAGACAGATTGGAAGTAAATCTTACTCCCATTAATACTGTCTGTTTACATTTTGACATTTGTGATGAGTGAGTGAGGAGAGGAGGGATGAAAAAACTAAGAAATGCTTACATCATGGGGTGCAGGTTCCTAATGAGACCTACCTTAGGTGACAGGGAACTGGTCCTTCAAGTGCCTCAGCAGCCTGACTCTCAGGGCAAAGGAAACTCAAATACTAATGTGGAGGATTCTCTAACATGGGGTGAAAACAATCCAATGGTTTATATCTTAGAAACACACTGGTTAAGTACAAAAGACAGTACCTAACCTAAAAGGGGAAAGACAAAAGAAGGGTTCATAAAAGTGATAAAAGCATATGACAGGGTAGGTGAAACATGACAGGCTTGGGCAACAAGGTGGCATGAAGATAATCAAGATAAGAAATCTGCAGTTTCAGGCTCAGCCAGGGAGCTTGCCTTACAGTGGCAAAGATACTATGCAATCATTGTGCAACCAAGAAAATCCATGAGTTGTTGGTGGCGCTGGGCCACGGTAGGATTGCCGGGCAAAATTGGAAGTTAAAGAATCCCTGCTGCGAGCTGGCAGCCATGAACGGCGAGTGTCAATAGAGCACACTTCATTCTTGGGAGGTCATCCAGAAAATCTTGAGCATTGGGGGGGAACTGGAGGGGGGCATCATAAGATGCCACAGCATTACAGAGCTGCATTGGCAGCCAATCTAACCTGCAACACAGGTTAGCACCTCAGCAAGTTATTCAAAGGGTAAACACACACCTTTCTCGCATTTCGTCCATACAACCTAGTATCTCTTGTACAATGTTCCTGGCCAAAGCTGGGATATTGGGAATCAAGTTGACTTCCTGGGAGACACCAGCAGTGTGGTTGCTCATCATTAAATGTGAATAAAGCCTCAATGGACTTTGAAATTGGAAATGTCTTGTATGTATAATGAAAGATAATGGTCAGAAAAGATAGGAATATCATATATTATTATTGAAATTAGTCTGTAAATTCAGGAAAAAATACCATCAGCCATGTATGATTTGTTTAAAATATATGGTACATTTATGAAAATTATACAATATTTGGTAATTTTACCTGAATGAACAGCCCACTGTTTAGATTAGTAAATTTGGAAGATGTAACTAAGCTTATCAATTTCATCACTATGTCATTAAAATACAGTAAATTGTGTAATTTTGAGTAACTAGGTTTTTCCATCACATTTACCCCTTGAGTAACTTACCAGGGTGCTAACCTTTGTTGCAGCCAACAGTGGCTGCCAATGCAGCTCTACAATGCAACAGCATCCCTGGAAGCCCCTCTTAATCCCCCCCCCCACATTTAAGTTGATGAGCTCCTAAGAACAAAACAAGCACTATTGATGCTCAATGTTGTTGGTTGCCAACATGCAGCACACACTCTAGAACTTCCCACATTGCCAGCCAATACACCTGTGGCACAGTGTCACCAACAAATCATTGATTTCCTTGGATGTGTGTGCTATGAGCATAATGCATGGTTGTAGTCATCAGGAAAAACCTAGTTACTCAAAATTACACAATTTACTGTATTTTAATGACATAGTGATGAAATTGATAAGCTTAGTTACATCTTCCAAATTTACTAATCTAAATGGTGGGCTGTTCACTCAGGTAAATTTACCAAATATTGTATAATTTTCATAAATGTACCATATATTTTAAACAAATCATACAAGGCTGATGGTATTTTTTCCTGAATTTACAGAATAATTTCAATAATAATATATGATATTCCTATCTTTTCTGACCATTATCTTTCATTATACATACAAGACATTTCCAATTTCAAAGTCCATTGAGGCTTTATTCACATTTAATGAAGTGATAATGGTAGATCTAGCTACTCTAAACATCCATACCATCTAAATCTATAAGCCTAAGAGCATTTTGCCAACTGCAAGAAGATAGTTCACCACTGAAATGTGACAGTGAGTGGAAACTCAAGTGACAATGACAAAAGGATCTCATGAAACAAATTTATACAGATCCAACATTAGTCTATGGTACACTGCAGGGTTCTTGCCACAAATCTCCTCCATAGTCATCAGATGTATGTTGTATGAGTCTTCATGCGTGTTGATGTTGAATTTGAGGTCAGATACTTGCTCATTGAGTGATGCATTGTACGCACTCGAAAGTGCATGCGTGAGATTTGTGTGGCTGAGAGCAGTGGGATATGCAGAGGGGTCAGAGGGGTGTCAGCAGCCGAGGGAAAAGGGGCAAAGATGGATGGTGAGTTGTGGAAGGAAGAGTCAGGAAATGTGAAATAGGAGGGAGGAAGGAACAAGTTAGATCTTGAAGGGGGAGAAGTGGGAGACAGCAAGCTAATTGATTCAGGTTGTCTTCACTGAGACCTAACCCGAGATTACTATTAGCAGCAAAGTTCTCACTGAGATGGCGCAAGAAGGAGGGGAAAGTTTGACTACTTCATTGGCCCAATTTGTTAGTCCTTAAATACATTTCAAACTGTATCTAAGAATAAATGATGTTGAAAGCAAGCTTTGTGAGGAAAGGATAAAAGTGGGCAAAAGGGAATCGAAAGGTTCATGGAAAGGGGGTCTTGACTGGTGAAAACATGAGGCGGATAGCAAAAGTAGGGGGTTCGGGAATATGGGGAACATGGCCAAGTAAGGGCGACAAGGGGTGCCATGAGGCTCTGATAGCCATCTTGGGGTTAATGAAGGCTAACTGTCGGCAGTGGAAGACAGAAGGGGAAAGGATTAATGAACGACTTTGTTGGGCACAATGAGGGGGAAGATAAAAAAGATACAAGGCGGTGAGTCGAGCACATGACATTTCGGACTCAACATGTTTGTGGGCATTACAGCATGTACCTGTTGGGGGTTATCAGTTTGGAGCACAATCTGAAGGAGTGGACTTGCCACCACAGCCACAATTGCCACCACAGCACATGGAAGCTCTGGCTCTCCTGCAGATGGACTGGTTTTGATTAAAGATGTGAATGATGTTGGATTCCTTTGTGCAAGGCTTGGGCTTCGCCTACACTTGAAAAATGCCTCACAGATGGTCTGTATAAGGACTGGGTGATGAAACGGCTTTGCAGGATTAATACCCTGAAAAGAAATCAACCAAATGTAAGCCACCAGAATATTGATTATGAATGAACATCTTCTCACAGCTCAAAGATGAAGATGTCATTGGTGAGAAGTCTTGCAACTTGGACTTCTTGTTCCGTCTTGCCGTACTTGAGGTCATACCTGTGAGCAACATATACAGACGCAATACACTTGATATTTGTCTGGTAGAGTGAAACGTGTGAGGAGCTAAAGTCATTTCAAGGTTAGTTGTCATAATAAGGGTCACAATTCAAACATACCAAGTCAGACACTGTCCTTTGAAGGACAGGGTCTGTCTGCACCTGCCAACTATACTCCCCTCTATCCACTTTAGTGGCAGCCTCAACTATGATACAGGTAAGGCAGTCAGTCTGGGCATCTACAGGTATGTACCCATGCTTGAATGCTAAGTCACGGGTCAGATATCTGATCGTGTCCTTAATGATATCCTTCAACTCCACAGGCTGCATGTTGATGCAAATATTGCATTGGCCTGCTCCAGGTGCAAAGTAAGGTGCACATTTCCAGCCTCAATTATGTGGTCCAAAGAAGCTGGGGCAGATTGGATCAAGTTCTTCCTCATCACTCTTGTCATCATCCTTGACAACATTCTCTCCAATCTCAAGGAGTTCTTCCCATTGTGAATGAGTGTGGTGTGTGAGCTCTCTCTGTGAAGTGTGTTACTTTGAGAGAATCCTATGTTATGAGCACATACCCTGTGTTGAGTCAGCTCCACTTTGATCTCATCTGTGAGTGTGCCAGCTTCTGAATCTGAATGCTCAGGGCTATATTCTGCATTGTAGCCAGCTTCCTGTGCTCTGTCTGCATGATGAGTTGACCTGTCACAATGGGTGTGCTGGTGTGGTCACTGAGTTGGAGTTCCCCAGATGGTAGTTCCATCCCATTGGACAGTCTAAAAATTGATGGATTCTCAACAGAATCCTAAGGTACCTCATTGTTGAACATCTGAGCTATCTCATTGTTGTTGAGGGAGAGGAGGTCTTCATAAGGGCTTTCCATATCCTGAGATGATTGCAGCTCATCCTCTTGCAACAATTGATTACTTGAGGCCTGGCAAAGGGCCCTTTTCCTGTGTGCCAAGAGTGGCTGGTCTTTGCAAGTGTCATCTTTGTTGGACCCAGGTGGTTGAGCATGCTGACAAGGTACCACCTCACCTATGTATTGACTCATCAGAAGTACTGCCTAACATCAAGGGCAATGTAACAGTTCAATTACCAGACATCAATCTGCATCTTTTTTTTGCAGGCTTGGCAGGAATTTTCTGACTGTTTGGAATGAAGGCCAAACTCTTCAGGTAGGACCTAGGCTTCAACTGACACCATGTAGCATCATGCAGTGCCTTTGTCTTTGAGACGTGAGAGGCTAGGTTTCTAATGTCAGAATATCTTCCATAATTTACAACAAAACACTTGCAGCGTGAACCCAGACTGGCTGGGATGGTAACCTGATCAACAGGCTCAGACAAGGAGGGCATCTTTGGAGATGTGAATGGATGTCTTGGGTTCCTCCACCAGGGAGGGAGTGAGAAAGAGTGGTGGTAGCTGGGTGGTTGTGGTCATCCAATCAGTCATACCTTTTTGTGCAGTAGCACAAGATGATGGGGCCCGAATGGTGCTTATTTCAGGTTTGTGCAGCAATCAACAGTTGCCATGGATGTGAAGTTCACATCAGCTTCAGGGAGGGTGGATAATAGTATATGCAACTTACCTTGACATTCAACTACCATGGCCCAGTGTAAAGGATGTGGCTGAGAAGGACTGAAGAGGAGTGGTATACTCCACCATTGTCACAGGAGCTGCAATCCACGGTGCAAAGCATACCTTGCACAATTGAGGTCTGCAGAAATGGTCAGTGGAAGACCCAGATACACCATACCTCAAAGTAGGCAAGGTGGGTGTATGCCTACACCCAATCCTGCATCTAAGTATCCACTGACACTGACACTGAACATTTCTTCAGCTACTACAGATGGACAAACATTCTCTGAAGACTCACTGATACCAACACTGAACATTTCTCCAGCTGCTCTGGATCCAGAGGTGCTGTCCAACAGCCTCAGAGATGACTAAGCAGATCAAGACAACAACATGGTGGATTTTGATCCACAAGATGTTATCAGCAGCAATACAGTGGAAGCTATTGATGAAGCAGCTTACTTAAATGCAGATGACGACACAGAGGACAAAGACAATTTGATTGCAGGTCATGATGCCCAAGACAAGAATGCAATGGAGCATTGGTGTTCAAGGTGTCTAAGTCCTGTAGCAGTCCCCTGTCCCAATCCCATGACTATGAACATGGACATCAGCCACACCAGTGAAGACAAAGATCTTCCCCAGGTCAACGTCCCACTACCAAACCCAGGGGAAGTCAAATTGGACCTTGAGGAACATCCAATTGTAACCAGATATCCTGGACGAATGGCTGGGATCATCCATTCAAAGGCCAAACTGAGTGAGAACGAACAATATGCCTTGAAGATCAGCAGCCAATCTGAAGCCAATATTTACACACCATTTGCATCAGCATTGGAATGGGAGGTTGCAAGGTGGGCAAAGATACGAGGCCCAACTTCAACTTCATTCTCAGAGCTGATGGTGATTGAGGGGGTAAGTTGTCATTGTCGCTGCAGGCAATTGTCTTGATATTGATCAGGTTCAAGATTGATGAGCACCTGGGGCTTTCATTCAAAAATGCATGGGAGCTGAATCAAATGATCAATACTCACCTCCCTGGGCAACCACCCTTCCAACAAAGAGAAATCCTAGTTGGCAATGGAGTATGCAAGGTATACTTCCAAGATATACTGCAGTGTATCCACACACTGTTTGGGAACCCAGATTTTGAGCCACACCTTATATTTGCACCTGAGGAGCACTATGCCAATGAAGATAAAACAGAGAGGAAGTACCACAACATGCATACAGGGTCATGGTGGTGGAAGATGCAGGTGAGTTATGGCATGTGACATGGCCATGCTGAGACCTTGCTGACACAATGGCAGGCTGCAGTGGAAAAGGACACACCAAGGGCCACTATAGTTCCTGTCCTCATTTCAACAGACAAGATGCAGCTCACAACTTTTCAAAACAAGAGTGCCTACCATATTTACATGACAATTGGGAACATTCCCAAGACTATATGACATAAGACATCCTCACATGCCTATCTCCTGCTTGGGTATCTCCCCATGACCAAATTGGAGCAAGAGATGAACAAGGCCAAGAGGAAGCAGTTGATGGCCAATCTGTATCATGCCTGCATGTGACACATTCTTGAGCCTCTCATTAGTGCAGGGAAGGATGGAGAGTTCATGTCCACAGCTGCCAGTGATGTCCACCAAACACACCCCATCCTTGCCAGCTTCATTGGCAATTACCCTGAGCAGGTATTGACCACCTGCACACTCACAGGTGACTGCCCCAGGTGTGGCACAACTAATGACAATCTTGGTGACTTCAGACCCAGCAATGTGCATGACACTCACAGCCTGATGAAGCACTCTCTGTGCTTGACTCATTCCACCTTGACCCAGCACAATTGTTATGACGTGCCGGTGTTATCTCTTGTAAGCAGGATGACGAGTCGCTCCTGAAACTTACCAACAGACGATTGATCCTTACTCATGTATGACTGTACAATTACTCAGGGTATTAGTGGACGATTGTTCAGCATTAGTAGTAGTGGCTGTATCGCTGACGAAGGCGTACAGTCAAGATAGGTTATAAGGTAGCTGTCGACTGATGTGGTCGACAGCTTGACTCTCTTGTATCATCATCGAATCTAGTCGGGTTCCTTCCTCTTAGAACCCGCCTCGTATAGGCTCCCTTAGGAAGGCACTTTCAGGTGTCCTTAACCAAAGTCACACCAGCGTGTGTTGACTCGTGCTGATAAGTCACGCTCTTTCGCCACCACGTGTATTGCCTAAGTCAGGCTCGGGTCGCAGCGACCATAACAACAATTCCTTCAACCATCATCTCAAATCTGCACCAAGCCAGTGCCCCATCCATTTTGGCTAGATCTTCCACACACAAATATATATCAATTGATCACTCCTGACATACTTCACCAGCTCTACCAAGGCATTGTCAAGCTCCTCAAAATGTGGATCCTTAGCACCTGTGACCCTGCCAAAATCAATGCACAATGTTGTAAGGGCAGCTTGGCCTTTGGGCTTGTAACCTTCCATTTTCATCCAATCTTGGTCCAGCCGGCTACCTTCCCATCTCAGCTCCTTATCAGTCCCTCATGTACTCTTTTCGTCTTGCCCCCATCCTGCTGTTCACTGCCTCTCTCCGACACAATCTTTCTCCAACTTTTCAAACACCTATCATTGTCTGCTAGTCCAAGAATGAGCAGCGGATCCTTCCCAGTTGCTAACTGCAACATCATCAACCTTCTGTCTTGTTCCACCTCATTCCAGCCTCATTTCTCCATTGTCCTGTGTCATCCAAATGTTTTTTAATCATTTCAACCTTCCTTCTGTGCTCTAGCAGCACCACTTGTATCATCTGTGTTGGCTGATTAACATTGCACCCTTATCCATGGTCTCGGTCAATTGTCCCCATGTCACACTCTCAGTCTTGGGCATAGGCGCACCCATCTTTCTTTTATTTTCCTTACTTTTTCTGACCATTCTACTGTACTGTTAGTGTGCAACAACTATGTCATTGTCATCATTTGCTCAGCCTCATCCCCACTTCACCGAACTGTCACCTTTGTTTTGGATCCATGTTTTGTACTTCATGTTTACCACATGTTGACATATGTCAACTCTCTCATCTCATAGGACCATTTGTTCACTTTCCACCCCACCTTACATTCATCCCTCACAACTTTTGACTTGGATATTTTTCAACTACATTTGACCTTAGTACAGCTCACATGTATATAAGGGTTTGCATAATATTCAATCAAGTTGTTGAATTCCCCCAATTCTTCCTTTCTGAGTGCCTTTGCTGTGACTTTGCAATCTCTCAGGTCAGGTCTTAATCAAAGACACCTGAATCATTGTTAATTCGCTTCTCTTTCTTGTCTCCTTCAAAATTGACTCTCTATTCTCTTCATAACTTGTGTTGTGTACTGCTGATCTTTTACTTCTCTTTAGTATACTCTTGAGTGTCAGCTTGTCTACCAAAGACAATGCTCCAGGTTCGTGCTTTAGCCAGCTCTCGGCTTGCACACATATTCTTGGTCCCTCTCAGTCTCATCTCCACCCTCTGCCCACAAATTCTCATGCATGCACTCTCAAGCGTGTACAATGTTGTCAACTACCCCCCAATCACCATATCCACCTCTTCATGAAGGGCATAAGTAGTCTATCACACGTCATTGGCCAAGAACATGATCAGATTTGCCAGTTCCTCTTAGGAATTCTCATCAATATCTGGTTACCCAACAACCTTTCCAACTCCTGCTTCCTCTGATCTGCACACACAATTCTTGACTTCCTATATCTTGCCCAGTATCCTATCCACACCAACACAACCCTTCAACTTCTGATGGAATCCCTCACTTGCTTTCATGCCAATAACAGAATATTTATCAACCTCAGTATTTGCTCCCACTTCAATTTACCTAAACTTCACTTTATGTCACATTATGTAGAATTAATCAGGGAGTTCAGGACTACTGACAACTAGGTGTCGTCGTTGCCGACACAAACCTTGCTTGGATGAGAACATAGTTAATTGAGGTGTCATTCATTGTTGTCGAATATGTGTTACAAATATACCAGAGTTTAACCAACTTGTAGGTGGTTTGCAAACAGAACATGTCATGTACAACATTTTAATAAGTCCTTTCGAGCTAACACCGATGTCCTTTGCTGTGCAGTCGTAACCACAAGCGGCTAGTCATGCACACATTCTTTTCCCTTGTTTTGTGCGACATCTCCAGAGGTGTCTATGGAAGAGGACATCAAATGTGCGTCTCAACCTGACGTCGGTGAATGTGCTGTAGCTGCCAGTGTAACGTCAATCAGTGTCTCCCACACAAATTCTCTTGCAACGTGTGCAGAGCGGACCTTGGAGATGATGAATGCAGACAGTGATGCTGTTCCCACAGTGAGCATATGAGACCTGGGTGGTTTCGTGAGCAAGGACAAAGGAAGGAAAGAGAAGCCACTGATGAGGAGAGGACCAATGGTGAAAGAGCAAAAATTGCAATGTTTGAGTTGGTTATGATCAAAAAATGTGTAAGGTCGGTTCTGACACAAGCAGGGGGAGAAATCAGCAACAGTGTGAGATGAGGGAAGAAGAAATGCATGAACCAAGCATGAATCACGGATTAAAACATTCCAATGAACATTGTCATCGCTTTGGGCAGTGAGGAAAAAGACAGACTCTGATACTGTGCTTTGTGGACTGACCGCAAGCGCGCGACCACAAGCGCGCGACCACAAACAGCAGTGACGTTGCTGTGAAGGCGAGAAAGAGAGAGAACTGTGTCTTTTGCCATGAAGGAATTGCGATTTGACAGTATCAGTAAATGTGTGTGCATGTTAGAAAGAATAAGATGAGTTAGGAGATAATCAGGAGAAACTTATGAGTAATGACACGGACAGGAGACAGTCTATAGAAGATTAGGACATAGCCTTGGGATGTTACAAGATAGGAGAGTGCACAGTGCTTAAGAAAACACTCAGTTTGCAAAGACTATGTCGTGTTTGTTCATGCAAGGTTTTGACACAATGAGTACGTAATTATCACTTGCCAAAGAACTTGCCAAGCAAGGTGACTTTAACACCCAGTACACAGAGAGACTTCATATCAATCTTGTGAAGGACGCATACACAGCAATGAATCATAAAGATGAAGGTGAGCAGATGACAATATGGTTGGACCGACATGAGCATATCCTTCGACATGAACAATACATCAAGTGGAGACTCATAGGGGCTTGGGTTCTGACACACTCTGGCTTGGACCTACAAAGCCTGGACACACACCCAGAGTTATCTATGGTGAAGAACCCCTCCCAGTTGGCAGTTTCACTCAAACTCTTCAAGTCTCATATGGGGCACCACTGTTCAAGGTAGCACTGAGAAGATTCATATCCTGTGCAAAAGATCAGTCTCAGTCATGCCAGCAACTCGAACACTCACTTTGGCAGCAGCATCTCCCCTTCACTCAGCTCCCTGTTTGGCATGTCCTCAAATTCACATGCATTGACCCTGTGTTGGAGCATGGTCAACCTTTGACTCAATCCACATCCAACCAGCCAAATACAATAAATTGAAATGGTTTATCCTAGGACACTTCAATACAGCCCTGATTAATGATGGTAATGGCGCATCAAAATCCCTCTGCTTTGGGACAGTATTTCTGACTCAAAATAGGCTACAATGTTGGACATGTTTGCATGATTTTCTCAATCCCTACAAGATACCATCATCTTGTTTTTGGCCACGGTGTGACAGTGCCACACCATTTGGCATATGTCCAGTGGTACATGAAGCTTTCAGAACCCAATCAGAACCATGGGATGATCAAACTACAACCATAGAAGGACTTGGATGGTCATTGGGTAAGTAGTATAGTTCCTGTGGTGAATATCCAATGCAGTGTGCACCTGCTGCCTAAATTTGGGCCTGTTGTGCTTGCAGAGTGGACCAGCAGCAACATCTTAGACTGCTGTGAGACATTTTTCATGAATACATTCACTGATCAACAGATGTTCCATAGCACAACAATGACTTAATATCAGTTTTTATGCTTCATTTTCTTATAAATTGCACCTAAGACTCTAAATTGACACCAGCTCTATAAAATATGTGAGGACTTTACTAAAATACAAGAAGACTTTGCATAAAATAGTAAATCCCATCATTTTCCCTATATTTTTGGTATTAGGCATTATTTGGTAACTTTCCACATTTAGGTTTTTCCTTATGTTGTTGGATTTCCTCCAAATGATTTATTACCTCCTAGAGCTTCTCAAGAATGGCATTGACACTGCCCAAAACTGGGATATTTGGGATGAGGTTGACTTGTTTGGACATGATGTAGAGATGTGGGTATTACTTAGGGGCACATTTTGGGGCTAGTTATATGTTTTGCATTGATGAATTCCAAAGATTAACAATTTTAAACTACTATGCTGACACGACATTTTCGCAGGGTGCACCATTTTTGCACTTTCATAAATTCACTTTGATCGACCATTTCTTGCCATTCGTTCTTCTCAAAAAAAAAACACTAGATAAAGTAGCTACTATGGATAATAGATCATATATAATAAGGGGAATCTACATGAATTTACGGTCACCAAAAAATCAGGAAGCTTGAAATTGGGTTTGCTCAGCCACCCAGACCCACTCGATCCTGCCAATCTTGGTACTCTCACATGCTTATTTTTTCGGGAGGTGATAATACACATAGAATGCACTGTAAATGGAAAATATGGAGTCACAGATCTAAAGTGATTGAGCTGTGGAGAGTAATCTCGCCTTGAGTACACCCAAAGGTGACAAACTACGTGACTAATTTCGCACATGCATGCACTGACACTCTGCTGTCCGGATGCTCCCGTTGGTGTGACAATGTGTGACCAAAGTGCGAAAAGGTTGGGTCAGTTTTATATATTCACTGCCCATTGAACCGCTTCACCAACAAATAAGCGGTAAAATTCAGTGGATTAAGGGTATGTTGTTCTATGAGTATGTACAATTTCAAGTGTTTACGAAAAGTCGTTGAATTTACAGAAAACGTTTGGTGATTTTCGCGAAAAAGCCGTGTCAGCATAGTAGTGACAGACTCCTAACGGTCGGTCCCCCACATAAGAGACACGTGATTCCCCACACCTTCTTAATATATCCAAACGTCACTGGAGACGTGCGAAGTTGCGACAGAAAAGGAAGGTGACTGCCTTTCCTTCGGACCAGGACCAGTACAGTACCTTCGGTTTTGGAAACCAAACTTTTCTTAAATGGATGCCGATCTGACGTGATCGCCACCGTCAGCCAAAACAAGCCATTTGGGGGCGATGTCTCCGCCGCATTCCATTTTCATCCCGGTGATTATTACCTCAGCCTCTCAAGTCAACATGGAGTACCATCCCAAGCATCTGCAACCTTTTTCTTTTTCTGAAGCTTTGAAGTTGGACCCTACCACGATTACTGATGGTATGTTTCTCGCACTCATGCGTCCATGCACGACCTGAAAGCCGTCCGCATCTTCTAGAAATCACGCGTCTGCAGAATTCCTTGCGGCACCTCAAGCGAACGCAGGACGAGCTTCGCGCATATTCCGATGGCCCTGAGTTAGCGCTGGCTCTGCGAGAGAACGATGCAGTTATGTTTGTAACCTGCCGAGCTGTCTTGCACCCCTCTTCACCTGACCACCGAAAACTTGAACACGCAGCGCTTCCCAGGAAGAGCGGATCTACATGCTGAACATGGCGCTGATCGAGAACGGTGTAATTTCGTCCAGCGGCCATTACGAGCCGACACAGCCCCGCGCTGTTGCTGCTGTCGACGAGCAGCAGCAGGGAGTTGCCGCGTCTACACGAAGGGAGGTTGTGGATGATTTGGGCGAGGTCCCAGGCGACGATGGAGGGATCGTGCTCTAATCACTCGTGCTTGACCGTGTAATCTAATTTTCTCGCCTGAGCCGTGTTTCTGTAATTGTGTCTCCTCTACGCAGTCCTCTGCGATCTGATTTGTATTTTTATCTTCCCTTTCTCAACAAACGAAACGCAATCATGGCACACGAAGTCATACAACGCATCGTTATTCCATTGCAAACGTGCAGAAGTATGTCACAACAGGCGACAGAAGCCAACGACACAATGTACAAACCAGGAGAGCAGCAAGTCACGCGTCACGTTCCGACGAGACCGAGTGTTCGTTATAACTGAGGAGAGCTAGCGATGACCGAAAAAAGTCTTTTTCACTTGCGCTTGCGAGCCCGCGGTTTGGGTTGTTCGGGCTCGGCCTGGTAGAAAGAAAAAGTCTGGACACCAATGTTTTCTTATTTGCAACTCACTCTGAGTTCAGTGGTTTGAGGACCTGGCTTCCGAGAAGACTTCTAGACGGGGAAATGAGATCGTCGTTGAATGTACAACAACAAGATAACAAACCAGGCGCCTCGGCGGTCTCGTAGCATCGTTAATATTTCCAGAATCTTCCTGGGAAGTCTGAGAATGTGGACGCCCATGTTTACCTAGCTTCACAGCCCGAGATGCATTGTTCGAAGGTATCTCAGCAACTTCAGGCGAGTCTCGAGCAAGTTTAGGGGAGAGTAAGAAGCCCTCGTGGTCGTCTAGCGGCGCGATCGGAACTGCAACATATGACAGGATCTCATTCAAAGGACCTTTAAGGACCTCGAATGACGCTTCCAATAGATGGGAATCCTTATCCTGTGGCGAGGTGCATGCTCCACCAATAGCGTTCTGGGACTGGGTGTATCGATTCGGCGCAAGACAAGAAGAACAGCTTACCCCTTTGTCAGTGTCCGCTCCGGCCACTGCCGACTCTGGCGGACTACTAGAGGAAGCGAATTTGGATAGATTCAGGATTGAACGTGCGTCATTTCTCGGTGTGAACTTTGGATCCTACGGAACGGGGGTAAAGCGCTCGGTACAACAACTTTGATGAACGCACCTGAGATTTTAGATAACGCGCCAAACCCTTCTCCAGGCTCTTGATCCTGGCTTCTTGCTCCGCGATTTGGTTGTCTCGCTGTATTGAATTAGCCACACCGGTGATAAGAAAAAAAAGATCACTCACACGCCTCAATTCATTCTGTTTGTCTAAGATCCGCTTTTCATGGAATGTCCGCGATTCTTCTAGTAAGCGATTCACAAAGGCCTTTTCTTCGACGCTCTAACACCGTTGGAGTTGGATATTAGTGTCATCGCAAACTCTCGACATCGTACCAGTTCATTTGTCTCGTAACGAGTGCTTATGTTATGACTTCTTTCGAGAAGCCGGACCTTTTCTGCTTGCAAAGCATGGTTTTGCGTCGTAAGGTCATTTACCTGCGCTCCCCACTCGGAATGTGATGCTTGCACGTTCTGGGCTTGTTCCTTCGACATCAATAGCTCCCTCTGTGTGGCAGCCAGCGAGTTACGCAAATCTTCCGCCTCCCTGATAGCCTGAGTCTTGTCAAGGTCCGCTTGCAACATTCGCCCCTGAAGCGCCTGTACGTGAGTATGGCTACTGTCTCGTTCGTCCTTCAATTTTTTCTCGTATTCGTTTCTCGTAACTATTGAAGATTCTTGCTGATTTTCGAGTTGGCGCCTGCATTCGTCCACGGATCTTTGCAGAATGCCGTTTCGCTCGTGGAGTACGTGCACTTCTTGGCGCAGCTTCCCTGTTTCGGCATCTAGTTTGACCTGGATAGAAAGTTAGAAATCATGAGCTATCAAAAAAGAATGCATCCTCACGGCGAAGGCCGTCTCAGCTGTAATCAAGCGCTCCTGGTGGCGGTGAACACATTGGGCACAGGTAACTTATTCAGATCAAGATGTAGTACCTGCATGTCACCGTGACTCTCCCTGGCTAGATTGAGAGACGCTGATTGATCTTCGAACCGAACTTGTAGTGCCTGGCATCGCATCTGGAGTTCGACCATTCTTTTTAAAAAAAATGAGGAACCATGCTATGGCCTAGTTCGCGGTCGTCGCTCACCTATCGTGCTCTCGCTTGCGCTCTTCAGTGAAAACCTGTATTTCATCGTGAAGTGTTTTTGACCGCGATTCTTGTGCTGATATTTCGGCACTCAAGCGTTCGATGGTTCTATTCAGGGAGTTCTCGCGCTCATGTAACGCTTCTCTTTCTGCACGCAGGGTGGCATTCTCGCTCGTTTGGTTCGCCAGGTCCTGTTTTCTCATTCCGATCTCGTGTTCAAGAGAATGACACCTAGAACCATGGTGAGCAATCGTTATTCTACGACCAGTGGCACTCT
Organism: Lactarius quietus; assembly: GCA_015025155.1. Lineage (NCBI taxonomy): Eukaryota > Fungi > Basidiomycota > Agaricomycetes > Russulales > Russulaceae > Lactarius > Lactarius quietus. The sequence continues at coordinate 54,213 of WITN01000511.1, forward strand.
TGCCTGCCGTTCAATTTGCCGATTGTTTGCAATTGCTCTTCCAATGTCTTTCTCACAGTCGCTAACTCGGAGCGCTGGTCGCTTGAGGAGGATACGATCTTGAGGACTCTGTTGGGCATCAGGACTTCCGCCCTCTGGGCCCATCCATTCAGACAGTAGACACTGACTCGTCCTTTAACGAAAGCAGGGGGGCAACACTACGTCCCTTGTCCTTGAGCAGGGCCTGCGATGCGGCATTCCTAATTAGAGTCATCGCTCAGCCAACGAGTGTCCAATCTCAGATAGTTTTGGCGCCTACTCTCTCTGCAAGGTAGCCATAATTAGTGCTTTCTCCTCGACGTCTAAAGCCAGCTTGTCCGCTCTGCATCTCAAGCGGTAAGCACAATGGGTTTGTAAGAGACCGCACCCTCACCGCTTCTCCAACTGGGCAGCGTTCTCATCCGCAAGTGCACATGCGACCAAAGCATCGGAAAGCTCTTTCTGAGTGGCCTCTAGTTTGTCAGTGCGAGCAGCGACTAATAAATCTAGAAATATGTGAGAAACGAAATTCTCGTTACGAATCTGAGATGACTCCACTGGTATTATGGAGATCATCCAAGGCAAGCCGTAACGCATTTGTTTGACTAGAGTGGACACGCTCTGCGTTTTGTAATCGCTCCATGACGTCTGCATATTGGGATGCGAAGTCCGTTAACTTGTCGCGAAGAAAGTCGTTGGCTTTCCGGGCTACAAGAGAGCGTCAAGTAGACGTCGAACAAAGCTGCCGCAAGGACTAGCCGTTGACGCGTTCCAATTCAAGGTCGCGAATAACCTCTTTCGTTTCTCCCAACTTAGCGAGGTCTTCCGTGAGGTGCTGAAATTCTGAATTGGTATTAGAAGAACGCCGGACGACCCGATGATGAATGGGATATGTCCATACTTTGGGAACTGTCCTCAATCGTACTCCGCAAGTCGCTGATGTCTGGCATCGCCGACCGAGCCTGGGCAGCGAAAACAAAAGACTCATTGGATTGGGCTTTGAGTGAAACAAGCCCGGCATGAAGTTCAGCTAGGCTGTTATGCGTGAAATAGCGCCTCAGTGTAACAGTGATTAAGCGCACTCATTCGAAGTTGACTTGATAGCCATTGCGGTCATTTGCTTTACATTGTCTAAACGAGTTAGTGTATCCGCGACTGTCTTTTGGCTGGCCGCCAACTCAGCGCGTATACGCTCGTTTTCGTTTCGCTGATTTCTTGGCTCGGGTAAGCGTACGAGAAGGAAAATAATGGCTCAGACCTGGATTTCCAATTCATCCTTCACAGATCTAAGCTCTCTAAAGCTGTTTCTGATAGAGACCGGAATGTCATCCTCCCCACCTTCCTCGACCTTAACGGTGACACTGGAGGCCGCGCTGGGACCAGTTGACGTGCGGCGTATGGACAATGAGTGCTCGGACAGGGCGGAGGCGGGATTCGAGACCCTCGGGGCCACGGACGGAACGCGTGCTATGCAACACGTACAGAAAGTCAGGATTTGAAACTCAAGACAGCATCTCTTAGCGTGCCTGCTTGGATCAAGGAAAAAGTTGGTTCCGATTTGAGTGGATACGGCGTATGCGGAACTTCCTCCACAGTATCGTAGGGGTGCCGGATATTACTCCCTTCACTTTCAACGCCCTGTGGATAGTACTGATTGTTCTTATGACCCGCATATATGCTGTGATCTTCCACATCCACTGTAAAACCACCACCATCTCGACTAGGGGTATTGAAATCAGACGTTCTTCTCGTGGAGTGCGGGGTGTGATTCTTTCCAAAGAACGACGGTGTGCTAGCTTGAGGACGCGTCGTTGGAAGATGAGAGGTGGTATTTGCTGCTTGAGGTGTCGCATAGACACGAGAAAAAAAGGTATGGCGGGTTGGCTTGAGCGGATTAGGATCCATTGGTGTGGTTAGTGAAAGCAGAAAAGTCGATTTCGACTGCGACTGAAGACTGGGTAATCACGTGATGTATGCAGGGGCCCGTGAATTGAATTCGGCACGGTGCGTACACAAAGGCAATGACTCTTGTCACCGACACCCTTTGACTCTCGCTTGGGCACGGCCAAACCCACAGCGTACATCGGTTACTGGTTCTTCTCTACACACTCCTTACATCTTGCCATGGCTCCAGCTCCTCCCGAAGCTGCCAAACTTTTCCATCCCAAAACAAAGAAGAAGGGCCCCGTCGGCATTTATGGCATGAACCCTCGTTCTGCCACAGCCCAGAAACCACAGACACCCCCAAATCCTTCGACTCCACCCACGAAAGCATCGCCAAAGCCAGAGCCAGAGGCTGCTACGGCTTCACTACCAGAAGGACCGTACACGGACTATACTCTGGTTTCATCGGCTCTCAATGGTTGGAAGTACGATGTGATGAAGTTTGATTCTCGAAAACCCGTGGACATCCTTCGATGGGCAGCACCTGTGAAGCTGAATCGCAAAGATTTACGGCGCCCCGACAACTCTGTTAGTGGCCCCGAGGCTCCTAAGGCCGTTGGCCCTATGTTAGGCCCTGACGGCAAGCCGGTAATAGGCATGGACGGCAGGATCGTCATGGTCGATGCCGAAGGAAAGCCGATACACGGCGACGGTACTCCCGGAAATGCCAAAAGCAAAAATGGACCAGCATTAAAGAGAAAGTTTCAGAAGAAGACCAAGCAGGTCTTCAAAGTTCCTGAGGCTACTCGACAGCTGCGGAAAGAAGAGCGCTATCCTTGGGTAATGGAAGATGCTACAGGTACTGAGGTGTGGGTTGGCAAGATGGAGGAAGTATCAAAGGCCGAGACACAGGCATTCTTCATGCCTGCCTCCAACAACACCTTCAAGTTTGTCCCCGCTCACCGGTGGTACAAATTTCAGAAAAAGCCTAACTACCATATTCCCAATCTCGAAGAGGCTGAGTCTCTGGTATGTAAATATATCTTTTATGTATTTCCGGCCTCAATCCCTGCCCAAGATGGCCATGAGGCAGCGGAACAAGGATCCAGAACGATGGCTTCTACAGAAGCGTGGCGGGCAGGGTCCCTCCTCAGCTACCTCTGCCTTGTTGAAAGGGGAGTCACCAGAGGGTTCTGTTAGAGGCGAGAGTTTAGGTCCTGGCGGTAGGAGGTTACGCGCGGTTGTCAACAGTTCAGCCGGCTTGTTTGGAGATGAGGATGAGGATGGTGGATCACGGAGACGCGATCTAGGGCAGGACGCTGACTTCGATGAGGTGCCCTATCATGAAGACTTCGCAGATGACGAGGAGAAAGTGCTCCCAGAGGATCACCAAGAAGATGAGCTTGAGAAGGAAATGGAGGTACGTATAGTACGGCATTGCGTGAATTGAGCTGACACGCGCTAGGAACGTCTGCAACGAGAGTATATGACTGCCAATAAGCAACGGGATGCGGGCGTAGATGAATCCGACGACGAAGATCATGACCCAGCATTAACTGGTGCAGGCAAGGCGATCAAGAAGTTGATGAGTAAACACGAGAAGAATGATGCATACGATAGCGACGAGGAATCAAATCCGTACGCAAGCTCTGTGGTACGCTGATATCTGTCTGTTTTCGGACGTTCCTAATTAATTTCTCAGGAGGAAGAGGAAGAAGAGGAGCCTACGGTTGCTGATGGTCCTGCCGTCCTGCAGCAATTCACACCAACGCGTGCTCCTTCCAATGAGACGACACCGACATCATCTCAGGCGACTTCAGTACTTCCATCCCGGCCAGCTGCCGCATCCACGCCTAATTCCCGCGCTACTTCACCAACCCCTGGGCATGGAGGACACTCTGTTGTCGCGAAACGGGCAACAAGTCCGAAAGCGCCGAAGCCACGTGTGATGCCGAACGGCGTCCGTGCCAACAGCCCCTTAGCCCTGGTCACAGCCAACTCGCCGAATGGGGCTGACGCTCTCGCGGGACATGGAGGCAGCCCTGGGCCCTCCCTAACTCCACGTGCCTCGCCCAGTGTCCCTTCTGCGAAGCCCAACCACAAACGGAAAGCAGATGAGGCTGACGAAGCCTCATCTGCGCCGTCTCCAGTCACACCGCTAGCCAGTGGCCCCCCGAAACCCAAGAAACGTAGGGCCACCGCAGCAGTGCTCGGGCCAGATGGCCAGCCCATCGAGCTCGAGGACATCATGGTGATCGAGTGGTTACGTAACACGCCAAATGCCAAGACGAGAGACTGCATCTCTCACTTTACGCCGTATCTCCGAACCGACGAACAAAAAGGAAAGTTCACTGCGCTGATCAAGGAGGTCGCTCAACTGAAGAACGGCATTCTCGTATTACGGAGCGCATATCGTGTGGGAGGCGGCGGGAGCAAGGCTGCGTCCCCAACCCCTATGGACACCAAATAGCGCCTGTCATGATTTGTCCGATGTCTATCCTATCTTATCACCCTGTAAACGTGGTCGTTTATGCATTCCTCTCGTAATGAAAAACCTTTTCCCTTCCCTCTAGGAGATATAACCAAAAGAAAAAAAAAGCCGAGGACTGTCCAACTATTTAATAATACACAAATGCGGCATGCGAGGTGGGAATACAAAATAGTTCAGCGAATCCGGTAGAGTTCATCAGATGGTACGTTAAGATCGGATAATGATCGTGCACACGCAATACACGTGGTGGTCCACTTAGAATACAGGAGGCAGCAAATGGGATCCAAACTTGTAAATATGATAGCCTATCTACTAACTGGACAGCGAATAAATGAATGTGGGCCTAGGGCCACGATGGAGGCGGTCAGATGAACTAGGACGACGAAGCCTCTGGCTTTGAGCCAGACGTTCCGCCGCTTCCACTCTGTGGAGCGGAGGAAGAATTGAATGCATTGTGTGAGGAACTCGGACGCGAGTCCGATTGTGGAGGGGGTGCGGGCTGATGATTGGTAACCGAGGCGGGAGGATGGGACGGCAATGAGTGCCCGGTAGTTGGATGGGAAGAATACGGAACGACAGTGGTTGGACCTGGCGCATACATGCCGTGCGGCCCACCGGACCCAAAAGGAACGCCAGAACGTATACTCTCGAGCTCATGGCGTAACATATCGATTTCTCGAGTCATGTCCTGATGGCCCTGCTTAAGTTGTGCTATGAAGTCGATTGCTGCGGGAGACGTAACACGTCAGCTGGGCGGCGGTCAAAGCGAGGGGGAGGAAAACACGTGTACCTTTACTCAGGATCTCCCATTTGCTGGCCTTCATCCCACGATCCGCCGGAAGCTGGTCTCGTAACTCGTCAAACAGCTCCTTCATCTCTTTCCTCCTTTTCCGTTCTGCGAGCTTATGCGAAACGCGTAATTCAGGAGAGCGAGAATATGGTGTCATTCCTGAGTCCTTTGACGCTGATGGCGGGACCATTGATGATGACCCAGGGGTATCACCACCAGACTCCGTACCGGCAGTAGGCTGTGTCGAAGAGTCCGCAGCGGCAGTCTCGACGGCGCGAGCACGCCCAACGGATGGCGGCCGTGACCTCGATCTAAGCACCCGAGATACGGTCGAGGTTGTAGAAATGGTAGAGGGTAGATTTGTAGGGACGGACATGCGGCGCTCAGCGTTGAAGGGGCCAGGGGGGACCATGGCTATGGGAGGAACGGAGCTTGGATCGAACGGTCGCCCTGAGCTAGATCCATCACCTTCACTATGAACAGTTGAGGGTTGATCGGGGGACTGCGTGGGCTGCCACGCGAAAGGGGTTGTCCCAGGCGGATGGCCGTGCGAAGAATCTGCAGAGTACGCTGGAGAACTATAGCTCACGGGAGGACTTGTAAACATCGACGATGACGAGTCGCGTCGGTCGCTATTCCACCATTGTCCTCCGGAGGCTGAGCGGGCATCCATAGAATGTCGGCGGTTGTCAAAGATATTCACCCGTTGAGTCTCGGCAACAGAGCCACGCCTTTTCAACGCGGGACCCTCCAGGCCAATGCCTGGACCAATGAGCTGAGAGTCAATATCGTCACCACCTGTTGTTGGCATGTTTCTGTCAGAAGACAGTTTGCGCTTTGTGCCATGAGGCAGTGATGGAGAGCTTGGGCCACGCTGTAGAGTCTGTGAGTTGACGCTTGCGGTAGTCGCTTGTATTTCCGTACGAGTTAATTGTTTATGATGCACGAGCGATAACACGAGGCCCACCTTCAGTCTGGGTATGGCTGGGAGAAGACTGCCCAGTCTGAGAGGGTTTGTGCTTGGAATCACGGGGGGTATGCATGGCTGTGAACGCGGTTGAGCGAGGAGCACGTTCGCACGAACAGAATGAGTTGTAAACGTGGACATGGAACACATACCAGAATTTGTACCTTCAGACACGTCGATTGAAGTCCTGTGGGAATATGATTCTGCTCCAAAGTCAGAACTGCAGCGGAGAGAATAATAGAAGGAAAGCAGCGCACGGGTATGGGAGCGGTCTGGAGAGATGGAGCTCCTCTCTGAGGATTTGAAGGGGGAAGATGGCCGAGAATTAGACTGCGTAATCCTCTGAGGATGGTCGCGTCCGGAGTCGTTCTCGGCTGGGCTGAAGGGAGGACGAGCGGCTAGATGAGGTAGTTTGGGAGTGAAACTTGGGCTCGCGAGATGAGAAGCGTCGGTCGTTGGGGTTCGCCTTGGGCTCTGATGGCGGTCGTGAAAGGGTATGATACGGGCGACGAGAGTCTGCAATACCTTGTGAGATGAATCTGCCGTAGCAGATGTTCGACGGAGATTCAAATGAGTTGGGGCGACGGCGAGGTCAGAGGAAGGACGGTCGCTCTGGCGAAGGGAGACTTCCCTTCTTTTTCGACCATGTTTATGGGTAATGAAGAGGAAAGTATAACTTGATATACACAAAGTCGAATGGGCTCGACTAGACGGCACCACAACGTGGGGGAACACACCCTACCACGTGCACACTAGCCGCCAGCGAGCCGCTCGCCCGCATTCCTCACTGCCCCTCTTAGCTCCTCTGTAGCGCTAAGCCATCGACAACTCCTCTCTCTGAGTCTGCTACTCCTTCCTTTCACCTCCCCGTCACCTTGGCTATCTCTTCGTCCTCTACCTTCACCATCATCCCGATCATAGGCCTGTAATCCAAATATAGCCGAGGAAGATCAGCCATGCCTTCCAAAGCTGGATCCGTCTTCAATCCTTCCCATAGTCGTCTGCGGTACTCTTCACGTCTTGCCCATAGTCCTGTTTCGCCCTCATCAACCAGCGATGTCCCGGGCAAATTGCGCTCTAGTATTCCTTCGAACGTCATCCACCCCGTGGTCGCCATTTCTACATCACGAGAGTAGTACTCTGGATGCACTGGTATTGTTGTACGTTGTCTAGTTTTCAGCGCTTTATATCCAACCTCGTCATCGGGGTGGTTGTCTGCGATCTCCAGGTCGTGACGTTGAGCGAGAAGCACGCACGCATCAAGGAATGATGCTGCATCGGCGCCTCTGAGGCATTGTCGCAACGCATAGAGGTTTTTGCGCTCGTCTGCTTCCGTTTCCACCTCTGCAGCTTTCTCGAGTTTGACCTGAAAAGAGAAGGCAGTCACATCTGCGAGCTCCATCGGTTTTCCACTAGTAGAGTCTGTAACACCCAACTGGCATTGGCTTATATGTTGCCGTAAATCAGCCGTAGAGACCTGTCCTCTAAATCAGGCGGATCTCCAGGTTCTATAGGCGGTCGACTCTCCACTTGACAGATGGCATTTAATAACGACGAAATCAAGGACGCGGGTGCGCGTTGAAAGTCAGAGTGTTTGTAGCGGCAAAGTATCAAGTGGGATGAGCGAGACATCTATAAGAATATCCTGCTTAACATCCTCGTAGTAACCTAACATGGGAGCTATCTCACCATTACATGTGATGATGACTGGCCTCCGGCACTCCCTGATAAATGCGACGACGGACGGCCAGAAGCCTGCCTCGTCTGCAAACACGACATCAGCTTCCTCGATTAGGACGACAGACTGCGGTGAATTTCTGTCTCCGGGACCTTGTCAGAGGTGTCAACAAACTTGTCGAGCGTTTGCGGGCAGTGACGGCGGCTCTGAACGACCACGGTGGAACAGCAACGGTTGCGGCAATGTGTGATTTCTTCCCACATCACCGATCAGCTCGTCAAGATGAGTGCCCCCACGTTTGCCTAGACCCGGATAGACTTCGAAAACGTTCCAACCCAGCTCCTCGGCACAAGTATAGACGGCTGCGTCTTCCCACAAACCTGGGGGCCAACCAAGAGTATTGTGTTGCGGATTTTTTCCCAACGAGACGGGCTGGGGCTCAGTGAGATCCAACGAATTAGTGAGGACCAGCCATCAAAATCCTCTTGGCTTCCTCTCCACGAATACGTCGTCCTCGTCGTCCTCGTCGTCGACCACCAACCGTCTAATTTCCCGCTCTGCGCTTCTGAACACTTCCCGGACAATTTCTGGGCGCATCCCCCGCTTCCTTTTATACGTTAGCTCTAGACTTATTAGACTTAGAGCTCTTGTCATGAGATGAGGGCGTAGTGGCGAAGTGCAGCCGTAAAGCGTGCATCCATTCGCGCAGATAACACGCATTCTGCTCGTTACCGAGGATATGCTCGCCGACCGGCCTCCATTTCTGGTTCCAGTGCTGCTGAGAAGATTCGTTCACATCGTCTACTTCTGAAGCAAGTCCGAAGATAGAGGCAATTGCGGGGTGGAGGTCGCTGTGACAGCTTAGGATAGCATTGTATTGGCCTGGCGTTCGAAATCTCACGCGGCGATTAGACCCGACGTGGCCAGTGACAGTGTCGTCCGTATTTGAAACCATTTTCAACGGCTCACGAGGTGTATCAGGTTCCGGAGAACCACGTCTTGTCTTCTGCCGTCGTTGACCCAGCTAGTGGGCATTGCCTGAATACTCAAGATAGAGTCGCGCACGTGCGCATCGAAGCACTGGGAACGGCGCATCTATAAAAGGCGTGTTCTTTGGTCCTTCCGTTTTCCGAGAGGCGCCGCTGGGGGAAGCGTGAAGGGTGCCATGTGTGCTGGTGGTGTCTCTAGAATGGGTGACCCAAACGAGAATGGGTTTTTTCAGTCTCCTCCATGGTGAGATCGATGATGTGAAAGTGTCCCGGAGATAGATCCAAGACCGGTAATGAAAGGGTGTCCCAAGTTCGACAGAGCACGAAAGCGATACAGACCTCGGCCAAGGAACACCGGGAGACGAGTCCACATCGCAAGGACTAGAAGGGGAATTGCTCCTGCTGCTGAAAATGTCCTGACTATCTGTGCGCCGCGTGAGCGAATGAAGGCGTATTATGTAAAAGCGCACCACGTCAACGTCCCAATTTCTTTTGTGCTGGAGCCGGAAAGAGAGGGTTCGAGGTGATCGCGATCATCGAAAGACTCTTGGAAGCAGTTCCAAACGTCAGTGGAGACTTGAGACTCGTTGTCCTTTGTGCTGGTCTGCTGACAGTGGCTTGCTCCTCAGACCCGTCAGCGTTTGCCTCGAGTGCCGTTGT
>WITN01000512.1:0-63224 GCA_015025155.1 Lactarius quietus
GAGCTGCGGGCGGGTCAAATGATCAGATCAGCGCTTGCTGGTACAGCGTCGCGGAGGGAGAGGGAAAGGCACACGCACACTTGCGATCAAGTCCCGTGCTTCCGCAGAAACCTTGGGCGGAATACGCAGGTCGACCTTTGCTATTCGCTTGTACGTAGCTGCGTGATCGGGAGACCCCCGTCAGCACTAGAGCGCCGGGCGATGGAGAAGATAAGGATAACAATACGGACCATTGTACCCGGACATCTCTTCAAATGGGGCGAGCCGACGATGAACTCGTACGTAAGAACACCGAGAGCCCAATAGTCGACCTTCTCGTTGTGCTCGCGGCCTTCGACCATCTCGGGTGGGAGATAGTCGAGGGTCCCGCAGAGGGTGGTGCGCCGGTTACTCGGGGCGTGCACGCTCCAGCCAAAGTCACCGATCTTGAGCTCGCCGTTGATGCCGAGAAGCAGGTTCTCCGGCTTGATGTCCCTGTGGATGACGTGTTTCGAGTGGAGGTAGGAGAGGGCGTCTGCCATCTGGTCGATGTAGACGGCGCTCCGGCGCTCGGAGAAGGACCCGTACTTCGTGAGCTGCTTGTAGAGCTCGCCCTTGCCGGCAAATTCCAGCATGAGGAAAATGCGCTTCTCGTCGTGGAAATAGCCGTAGAGGCGAAGCACGTTGGGATGTCGGAGGTTCTGTTGGATCTCGATTTCGCGACGGATCTGCTTCTCAACTCGCGCTTGGACGATCTCTGACTTGTAAAGACACTTGAGGGCGAGGATGTAATTGGGTTCGACCTTGGTGCGAACCATGTAGACTCTGCCGAATTTACCCTTGCCTAATGGGCGACCGATATCAAAGTTGGTGAGGTGCCATTCTCGTGTAGGGCGTGTTCTGGATGACCGTGGTCGAGTTCAACGATAACGACAGGGAAGAAATTATGCACGATACCTTGAAACGCTAGAGTCAAGAGCGAGTTCTCGTGCCGCCTCTCCCTGTACGGCCTCGCCACGCTTCTCATTCTCGATTTCGAATCCACCATCGTACTTGCCAATGTCAAGCTCAGCTTCAGTGAGAGGCTTCTGTGTCGAGGAGGGTGCCGCAGTTTTCTGAGAAGCGGATGCAGGTTGCTTTGTCGCAGATTGGGTGGTATTGCCGGGCTTGGGTTTCGCAGAGGATTTCAGTTTAGGATCGGGGAAGGGGTGAGGAGCAGCGAATTTAGTGAGAAGTTTGGAGACGCTGGTTTGGCTGGTCGTCTTTTGGAGCGGTCGTGTCGGCTTTGTCGCGCCATTCTGTTTCGCGGAAATCTCGAGAGCAGCGATTTGGCGTGTCACAGAGCCAACGGAAGCCATTGCCATCGAATCAAGAACGAGAAACTGAAACGCGCGACATTCCAACTCGTCGTTTCAACCAATCACGTGATCGTTTCACCTTCTTTCACCCACAACGATGATCATTGACGTCACTCCGCCCGCAATGATATGCTCTATTTATGAGTTCCAATCCCCTCCTCTCTGCGTATATAAATCCCCCCGTTTTCTCCCTTTCTTCCCTCACCAGCTCAGTGCGCTTTCCTAGCTCACCGCTCTTTCCACTCTTTTGTATCCACAGACTCTACGACATGCCTGTTAACGCTCGTTTCATTCTTTTGCTCGCCTTCGTGCACTCTTCTGCCTTCGCTACTGCCGTTCCTCTCGACTCCCGGCGCGTTTCAGACACCGTCATCGAGGACGGCACTCCTCTCGGCGTCTCGAACCGGTACCACCACTTTGCGAACACCAGGGATGGACTTGCGCTTGATAGACGTTCTTCCCCAGTTTCTGCCCTTGGTACTGCCGCCCAGGCCGCACAGGCCCTTGGAAAGCGCGATCCACCTGGCCCTGGCCCCGAGGCTCCTGCTGGTCCTCCTTCAGCCGCCGCCGCTCCCGCGAAGATGGGTCCGCCTAGCCCTCCACCGCAGCCAATGCTTGGACCTCCTGGGCCGCAGGGACCTGCTGGACCTCCTGGCTCCAGTTCACCTGGCCCGCCCTTACCTTATCCGTATCCCTACCCTTACCCATTTCCCATTAATGAGCACGAGCGCGAACGCGAAGCCGAGTATCCACACGAATTCCACGGCCACGAGGAGTTTATGGACCATGAGAATATGTACCACGAATTCCCTGCTCATGAGTATTCCCACTATCCTCATGATGACTTCTATCGCCCTCGCCCGCATCACGACAGTTTTCCCTATGACGACTATCCCCGCCCGCATCAGGATGGCTATTTCCGTTATCATGACTTACACTCACTCCAGGACGACGATGAGGAGTACCGCCGTCTCCACGATGATTTTCCTGGCGATCATTATCCTCGCCCTCACAAGTATGGACACCACTATCACGAAGGGTCATCTGGTGATGGGTTTGAAGAGGACTTCCGTGGTGACCGTGATTCGCAACGCTTTGACAGGCCTTCACGCGAGGGCCAGCGTATGGGAGGACCAGAAATCGCAACGGACAACAACAAACGGCCGAACGCGATTTCGCTTCCCCAGGCGTCGTCAGTTGACCTCGCGTCTGCTCAACTCCCGCCACGTGCAGAGCCTGAGGTACCTGATGCATCCAACGCAAGTCCCAGTATCTCCAGCTTGTTTTCCGAACTTGGTAGCCGGGGCGACTCGGCTGTCCCCGCGCGCCTCCCTCGATTTGTGGCACGTGAGGATGTCCCTCTTCCGTTGCCAAATTCCATGAGCCTCGGGAGCTTTCAGGCGCGGGGGACAAAGGGCAACGAAGTGAATGAAGTAGCGGTCGAAGATCACCGTACGAATCCTGTGGAGAAATTAGTGACATTGTGAGAGTCGTATCTAGGGTATTTTGTGAGCGTGATAGGGCTGTTGTAACACTCGAACATTACTACACTATCATTTATTAATCCTAGGCAAATAACATTGCAACAGATAACATATTTATCTGTTTGCGAGGTGACCATAAGTCGTTGTCGCCATCGTAAGAGGTTTGCAGTCACCCCTGAAGCTGCTGAGTGCTGACCGCGGATAGTAGCCCTCGTTCTCGCGCGAGCCACGGGAAGACTCTTATTAGACGATCATAACAACGGCATAATAGGTACTGAGGAGCAAGACATCTTTCTAAAGATCAGCGATGAGTGTATTACTAGGGAGGCAATGTCTTCGTGCGCTTTTCTTGGCGCCGTTCTGCTGGTCCCGCAGATATCTCCTCGCTCCTGGCTAGGCCACCGATTCTTCCTCCCTTCTTCGACAAGGACATCACGTCTCAATGCCTCATACACGTTGAGTAAGTTGTGTGCTGCTTTGAGTACCTTCGGTCGCGTCAGGCTTCTTTCACGTCCCAGTTGCTGAATGCCGAGTGGCAGGCTGAGGTTCACATAAACTAAAGACCATAGTCGGGTTCAACGTGCGGAGGGAAGGATGGGGTCTCTTCGCTCCGGCCTCACCGGCCCCAAGGGGGGTCGTCAGAGTGTCGTCAGAGGCACTCCGCCGCGGAGATTCCAGTGCACAGCCATGAACGTCGCCGCATACTAGTACTAGAATGTCCTCCCTGTCGGCTCACGACACTCCACCATGAAAATGGACAGGAGTCATCGCAGGAGGAGATATCATGATATGACGCAGAGACGTTTTTCCGGAGCATAGTCTCGGGCAAATATAATCTCTCGCTGCCTACTCTTTTTGAGTTGCACATGCCAGTGGGCGTCGACCCATCAACTGAGGTATGTGTTTTATTCTTGATCGTGCAAACGGGATATAGAGGTGCCTGATGAACAGCTGGAAGCGAATGGTTTTTGTCGATGACGAACTGAAGGTGACCGGAAGGTCGTCTCGCATCAGGGTTCAAGTTGTGCCTGATATGGGACACTCACTTCAAACAAAAGTCTTAGTTCCGTCTTGGGCAGGAGGCCCGGCATCGAGGAAAGAGACTCAGCAAGCTCAGTGGGTTTACTAGATATCGTGGTTCGAGATATGTCAGTGTCCCGGCAAAGAGGAACCAGTTCGTCCGAGTCGAAAATATCAGGCCATGTGTGGGCGTTTATTGAGTCTGACGCACGAGAGGATAGTAAGCAGAAGAACAAGAAATAGGACGAGAATAAAACAGAAAACAAAACGGATATCGTATCGCACTCCCGTCAAGGTTGTAGTGAGGATATGTAAGACAATGTGTTCGTGCTCATTTCGAACGATATTCCGACAACAACTGCACCATCTCTTCCTCTACCTCTTCCTCTTCCGCCGCCAATGTAAATGGGGTCCTTCCTTCCCCGTCCTCCACATCCACATCCGCGCCATGCGCTATCAGTATACATGCGATCTCGAGTCGCAATGATAACTGCAGACCACGCTCAGACGACGCCAGATGCAAAGGGGTTCGGCGCTCGTTATCCCGAGCGTTCGGATTCGCGCCATGCTCCAGTAATAACCGTACAACCTGAGGAGAAGAAATACCGTATAGCAATAAGAGGTGCATTGTGCTCCGGCCGACCTCCTGCTGAATGTTGGGATCCGCATTGTGCTCAAGCAGGACTCGAATACTTTCGAGTTCGCCGGACTGTGCAGTGAGACTTAGTGGTGTCCAGTGATCATCGTCTTGAAAATTTGGATCTGCTCCATGGTCGAGTAGGCAATGCACAACATCTATGTGTCCATTTCTCGACGCGTAGTGCAGTGATGACCTGCCCAAACTGCCCCGAGCATCCACATTCGCGCCGCACTTGAGCAGGGAACGCACAACCTCGACGTGACCTTTATCCGACGCCGAGTGTAGTGCAGTCCCCCCTGGACCAGATATAGCATGTGCATATTGGGGATATTTGAGAGCAATGCATTCAACTATCTCGTGAAATCCAATGAACGCAGCATGGTATAATGGCGCCGCTACTGGTTCCATTTTGCTTTCCAGGCTTTCCACCCAGCTCCGGTAGTCGACATTGTATAATTTGACCCACGCTGAAAAGTACGGCCGGTCCGGATCAAAGAGAGATTCCATCCCATTGCGAATGCGTGAGGCCACATTCTCGACCTTGGCATGAGATACCCAATATTCGGCGGCATATCGGGCTAGAGGAGCAGTTGCCCCGTCGTTGTCGTTAACAGGATCCCGCAGAAGAATGCCGAGACAGGCTCGAGCGATCAGCGTATTGGCATCTTCGAGGGCAATGTGGTATCGAGAGGTGTCTCTCGTCGACGTCGCGAGGCGATCCGAGAGCAGAAACTCCTTCACCGAAAAATGCGAAAACTGAACAACAGGGGAGTCGTCGGTAGGAATAATGGTAATCAAGCTCGAGCAGGTTGAAAGTACAGCTTGTTCATGGTCTTCCCATCGCCATTTTGAGTTCAGCTTTGGGATCCCTTCCTTCGCTCCATCAAAGTCGAGGGCGAGTATTTCCGCAAGCTCCGCGACAGAGAGCGGTCGAATCGCCACGGTCAAGCATTGCAGCATGCGGTACGCATCCGCCTGGTTTCCCTTCCTGATATCCAATACGATCCGCTCGTATGTTTCGTCCAGGGATTCCGGAAGTTCGGCCAGTGTGCGTCGCAAACTCGATGGAAGGCATTGACGCAGTGCATCTAGCTGACAGAACACCCATCGAAACCTGGATAGAGTCATGAGCGAGTATTATTAGGTCAGGACGACACCCTTACATTCCGTCAGCCTTCTCTGACAATGTATCGACCACCATTTTCTTGTCGTCCTCTCGCCATCTCTTCATCACCGTCTCCGAGTCGGAGTGCACGACCGAATTAACATAGTCGATGATATCCTTCTTTTGTCCGCTTTCATCATGCAAGGAGACGCGATGACGGGTCAAAGGGGTAAGAGTAGCGCGGATATCGAACTCCGGTCTGCTGGTGACGCATATACGGAGATGCGGAAGATGAAGACCGACGAGCTCCTTGACAAGGGCAAGAACCTGTTCACGAGGTGATGGGATTTCTGACCAGTTCGGACACTCGTCGAGCGCGTCCAGGATAATGTAAACTGGCTGTGAATGGGGGAGTGCGAGCATTTCCTTGAGGCACTGTATCATGACACTATCACTCGGCCTTTTTGCGCCGTCGTCGTGCGCAGAATACAGGCAGGAGAGGATGTCGCAACAAGAAGGAGACTGAGAAGAAAGCTGGATGAGGAGGGAGGGGAGGAGGTTGCGACGGTGTTGTTTATCGAGGTCCCTGAAGTCGAAGTAAAAGTAGGCCATCAAGGCCGACCCTGCCTCGCGTCGGCTTTCAATCTCTTGGATGATTGTAGAACTAGAGGATCGTGTAAGCACTTTTAGTGTGTCAATGCCGAGCGATGACGAACCAAAGAATGCTCTTGCCAGAGCCGGCTAAGAACGCAGACGGCGATCAGGGTGATTCGGGGAAGAGAAGGAAGAACATACGCTTGCCGTAGATCCACAGGAGAGTGCCAACGGTCTTCCATTCCGCAAAGATACTACCTTTAAAGAACCACTCGGCTGTTCCCCCGTGGTGAATGGCGCGTGCTATATTATGATTTGTAGAGGGATCTGGCGGAGTAACCCATCGTCTGAGGCTCTCTCTCAACTGGTTCCCTGTGAGTAGTCAGAAATTCCGGAGAGAGTGGCAAAAAGTTGGTCACGAACATTTCACGACATCCACGTTATTTGCCGTTTGCTGAAGAACCACCTTCGCATCCTTTCCATCTACCCGCAGTAAGGATTGGTTACATAGATAGCTAATACGCGGCATACCTTTTGTGACGACGTCCATCTTGTCGTCCACATCGTTCAACTTGTTTCCGACCACTGTTACTTTGTTTCCGACACTTGTAACATTGTTTCCGACACTTGTTACATTGTTCCCGACCACTGTTACTTTGTTATCGATGGTATGCGCGAGGTTCAGGATTTGTGCCGCCGCCATCAGAGCCTCCTCTTGTGTCAATTGGTCTAACCTCTTCAAAGAATCTTCAATGTCCTTCCGCCCCGCAAGCTTCTTGAGAAATTTTTCTGGACAAGGATAAGAGTACATTCATAAAATGCCTCATAGTAACGCACTGGCTCGACCCTACTTCATCTCCCTCGTGGCGATCGCGAAGATGTTCAGAACTTCTGCCATAATCTTCACAATCACATCGGTCATCGCGTTAGTTGGCGGCACCTTCGCATATGATTCAAGCCGTTTGAAGAAGTTTTCGATACGCTCGAAAAGATCGGCAAGGGCTTCTTCACTCGCACCAACGTCCTTGGCAGCCTGGCAGACATCGCTGTTCATAACGACTCTATAGTGGAATACACGAAGAACCTCACCAAGAAAATAACCCCGATTCCAGTAGAGATGACATTTGCGGGCGGGAATATCTGTGAAACGATCAGGGGCGGTGGTAGGAAAAGTCGACCCGTTGAGACTCACGAGTCCAACACCTTGGCCCAGAGTCACTGAGAATGTATAAAGGACGTTGATAGTTGGGTTCAACCAACTCGACCATCTCTCGTTGTGTGTCCTCGAGTTATCGAATTCGCTGACCTTGTCGTGAAGCACCTTCAGTATGTCACTGGAAGAGTTGCAGGATTGCAGTTGTGTTGCGAGGGGGTGCGTGTGAAGGTCGATCTTTGTCTTTTTTTCATACGCTTTCACGGCGGCAACGAAGATGGTGCGGAAATGGGGGGAAGATGTACTAGATGTGGACCTGGATGTGGAAGCAGACATTGTAAGACGTTGGTATCAGCCGGGAACTAGTAGAACTTTGAAGGGGATCGAATGCAGATGGGAAAACAGATAACGAGGCGCAGCCTCGTGTCGAGTGCACAGGCTTGACCAAATTCAGAGTAGACAGACGATTGACGCCGAGCACTTATCAAAACTTCAGTCCGACTAAGCTCCAGTCTTGATCATACTGACAGCAGGGCAATCCTAGCTAACACGATCACGATTCACTAACTTGAAGTTGCGTTTCATTGTCACGGTGATGTTCGGTGAGCATCGTTCGCTTGATCGTCGTGTGAAGTTTCCAATCGGGTCCAATTTAAACTGAACGCTTCTGTGACAGCGACAAAGACGGTGCAAAATTGGAGGAAGATGTCGATGTGAGGGAAGTTGTGATCATACTATGCTGACACGGCTTTTTCGCGGAAATCACCAAACTTTTTCTGTAAATTCAACGACTTTTCGTAAACACTTGAAATTGTACATACTCATAGAACAACATACCCTTAATCCACTGAATTTTACCGCTTATTTGTTGGTGAAGCGGTTCAATGAGCAGTGAATATATAAAACTGACCCAACCTTTTCGCACTTTGGTCACGCATTGTCACACCAACGGGAGCATCCGGACAGCAGAGTGTCAGTGCATGCATGTGCCAAATTAGTCACGTAGTTTGTCACCTTTGGGTGTACTCAAGGCGAGATTACTCTCCACAGCTCAATCACTTTAGATCTGTGACTCCATATCTTCCATTTACAGTGCATTCTATGTGTATTATCACCTCCAGAAAAAATAAGCATGTGAGAGTACCAAGATCGGCGGGATCGAGTGGGTCTGGGTGGCTGAGCAAACCCAATTTCGAGCTTCCTGATTTTTTGGTGACCGTACATTCTTGTAGATTCCCCTTATTATATATGATCTATTATCCATAGTAGCTACTTTATCTAGTGTTTTTTTTTTTTGAGAAGAACGAATGGCAAGAAATGGTCGATCGAGGTGAATTTATGAAAGTGCGAAAATGGTGCACCCTGCGAAAATGTCGTGTCAGCATAGTATTAACACTTTATTATTGACAACGCAGAGCCTTTTGACGTTATGGAACTCCCAGCGACCCCACCCGATCCCGCCCAAGCGCCTCCCCTGGAAGCCAGGCGGAATTTCCCAGCTGCAGGCGCACTGGTCGTTGTACAGGCATCGCACGCACTTCTGATGTTTCCCAATCGAACAGCTCAGACGCTAGTGATACGGCATCGCACCACCCTGCTTCGCCCGTACCGCCACCTGGCGAGCGACCACCGCAGCAAAGATTTTCGGATTTACTTACCTGACCAATCCGTTCACGCCGTTCTTCTTACGATGCACATGAGTCGCAATCGTCCGAAATGAGTGCAAGTACAGAGAGTGAACACCAAGAGGTCTCGGGTGCTACTAGCGAAACATCACAAGCACAACGGCCCGTTCCCGAAGAGACGCCGGTCCCCGCATCACGCCCGTTATCGCTCTCCCCGACGAGTATTGATGTTCTCGGAACGGCGCTTAGGTACAGTCTTCTATATGTTTCATAAAAGAATTTGGCTGATATCGTTACTTAGCGTTGCCGCCGCTTCGCTTGTTTCAGGTTCTTCTGACCCACTGCTGACTTCTGGTCTTGCGCTACCTGGCATGCAGGGCATGCAGCGTACTCCATCTCCCATGTCTGATCCAGGCCATATTCACAGTCACGGCGTGAATCCCAGCCAGGACAAGGTCAGAGTCGCCCGCTTAGCCCTACACTCACCGCAGGACTTGCTTCCCGGAATCGCGTGCCCAACGCGTGAGAAGGCTTTCGTGATTGTCTTGGCTTTCGCCCATCATCTCCCACGTCCGCCCCTAGTTCGCCGCCATCACCACCTGTCATGTCACCCTCTCCAGAGCCCGAACAAGCCCCCACCGCCAGCCATCCAACATCCCCCGTCGACCCACGCACGCAGTTTCTCGCTGACATGGAGCGGGCCCTCCAGATGGGTATGGGACTCGATGGTAGCCCCGGATCTGGATCTGGTGAGGCTCAAGCATCTCCCGCAATAGAGGTTAATTATGGCAAGGGGCAGTAGCGCCAACAGGCAGAACAACAATAGGTACGACCTCCACCGCCTGAAGACAGCTTTGAACGGTTCTTGATGTATTCGCAGGTTGACCTCAGGCGAATGTTGGAGGACGGACAGCCGGAGGCCGACCGGGGACCGCACGACATGGAGCTCACTGGAGTGCTACCTCTGGTATATCCTCGGGAAATCCCCTTGTCGATGGCATCTGCGGATGTTGACATTGAAGATCTTCCGGTGCTCACCAGACGACGACGACCTTCTTCCGACAACAAATTGGACGCTGATGACGAGGACGAAGACAACCGAAGGAAACCGCCGCAACCCCATTACCATGACAGGCTGAGTCACAGCCTGCACTACCTTTCGTCACAGCCTGCACTACCTTTCGTCACAGCCTGCACTACCTTTCGTCACAGCCTGCACTACCTTTCGTCACAGACTCCACACCGCACCGTCGCGGGCTCGGAGCGCTGGCCGGGTGGTGGTATCAACTGGTAGCGAATGTCCTGCTTCCCACCGATGGTCGTCCCACACGGGTCCAGGTCCGGTGCGCCGGGCTCCGCACCCGCACATTCGCCAACAATTTCTTCTTCGCCCCCATCATCCACGCCCGAAGCCACAACAAGGACGACAACAGGCGACACACCACACAACGAGACAGCGCTGGACATGCAGGGCACCCGGACGCAGGACGGCAATACAGTGGTGCCTGCCATTGTCGTGGGCCTACAGTCCGTACAAGGACACGGACACGTACATGCGCAAGGGCAAGGACACCGACATGCCGAAGGCCGCGATGAGCACCCACCATTACCGCCGCCATTGCTGCCACAACAAGACCTGGCAAACAATGATAACGAACATGTGCTGCAGGACGAGGTGGTGACCGAGTCCCCGTGGGATCGCGAACGCGAGCACCGGTGGTCAACACGTGCGGCAGACGCTCTGCATGGGTTCAGACCTGTACCGGGCGCTGGTACGGCGCGGCATGAGAGTCTGGGACCGGGCTCGGGAGGCGTTGAAGGTGGCGCACGGACGGGCGATGACGGGCATCGGTCGACAAATTTACGTCATTGGTGGTACGTCTTTTGAACTCGCCCTATTGTGTTTTGTGCTAACGTGTGGCTGTAAGGTATTACCCACCGAATCACCAACTCGTGACCGGTACGTACCCACTCGACTCATTCGATGAGCTCGCGGAGCTACTGGGACAGGTCAAGCCTCCAACAGCAACAAAGGAGGACATCAACAAGTCGGGACTCGAGGTGATAGTCACTACGCCCGAGCGTGCTCGCGGAGTATAAGAAGATCGGGAGGATCGCGCCGATGTGTGTCGATCAGGTGCGATTTAGTGCATTTTGCTTAGGTGTTAGGGCTGACGAGGTTTCACAGTGCCTGATTTGTCTGGAGGATTATGACCCCGAGGTGGATCTTAGGTTGTTGGCGTGTCGGCATGTGTTCCATACGATTGTGCGGACCGGTGGCTCGAGACGGGCCGCAATAACTGTCCAGCGTGTCGCTCGCAGGTGTGTATCACTGCCAGCCCTCGTGCAATCTGGTGCGTTTGCTGACTGAGTTTACAGGGCGTGACGACCAACAGCCCAGGCACGATCACAATGCCCTCCTCAGCGTGATCTGTGGGTTGGAAACGTAAACAGACGCATGCGGACGAACAAAAAAACTGATTCTCTTGGGGTGGCCTGAGGATATCTCTATGTTCATTCTTGTTGTTTCTGAATGGGCTCTTTGTTTTTTTTCTTCGACTCTGAAAAAGTCTCCAATTTTTGGTACATGCACACGCCGCCTTTTTGTTTGCTTGTCCTTGCGTCGTTTTTTTTGTTTGCCATCCGCTCGTCTGCTCCTCACGCTCGCTTCGCTCTCTGCATGTCTTCTTTTGGTGACCCGCTACCTACCTACCTAGTACTTTCCGTCAATTTGTTCTTTAATCGTCTTGCTCACCCCTTCTTCTTTTCTCTCATGTCTTCCTCCCGCCCTCTCTCATGGATATAGCTTGCATCCCATTCCAATACGACTCCCACCTCTGGCAATCGCTTTTTCTTCTCTTACCGCCTTCCCCCAATTGTTGTTTTATCTCGCAAACCACCAAAAAAAAATTGATGTGTTTTTGTGTTATTTGTGTTATTGTGTACGAAAATGAATAAGGATAATGGTTGCAACAAAAAAAAAAGCATAGGTGGAATGGCGTGCATACGCTCTGTTCTTTAGAGGCGCGTGCGATGTGAAGCGAGAATTGGAATTGTCGAGGCAAAATCTCTTTCGTGGACACCCTTGATTATATCAGCCTTCGCGGCGGAGTTGTCTTCGTCTTCGAGAGCCTCAGGCTGGTATTCGCGCGAGCGCCCTTCTGCTGGTCCCGTAGCCATCTCCTCGCTCCTGGCCGGAGCAGCAACTTCTGTTCTTTGATAAGGACATCGTGCCTCACCGCCTCAGAAATGGTGCATAGTTGAAGATGGGCGACACTTCTTTTTTCACTTAGGTCAGGATGGCTGGTCGCTGTGATCGGAACACTAGAGGTGGTACTGGGGGTCGACGTGAGGAGGGGGAGACGTCCTCGAGCATCACTAGCGATCACTTCCCACAAGGGTGGCTATCAGGCCCGCATGCGCAGATTCCAGTTTTCACAGCCGAGAACGTCGCTCGCCTCATTGAACCCCTCCCCGACCTCAATCGGCTAGCGAACGTGGAAACTTGTTGGTTCGGAGCGCTTTACGGACAGGAGGTATACCCTGAGGATACTAGATTACCCAGAAGCGGGAGCATAGTCCCGGTAAGTATAGAATCTCGTAGCTTGCTCTGGCATGTTGTCTCGCGCTGGCACGGTGCTGCCGATGCACGACTCGTGCATCGGCATCGACACATCTACTCATCAATTGAGGTGTGTATTTTATTGTTCACCGTGCAGATGGGATATAGAGGTGCCAGATGAACGGGCAGAGACCCCAAGACAAGAGCTCCAGGTGGATGGTTTTTTTCGATTGCGAAGGTTGTGCATGTGATGGAACGCTCACTAAACGCTGGCAGTCTTAGTTAGATCTCAGGCGGTAGTATGGGCTCGGAAAGAACTCATCACGTTTACTTCTATATATCAAGTTTCGAGATATAGCAATGTACTGGCAATGTACTGGCCAAGAACGTCAAGAATATATTAGGCCATACGTAGGTATTTGATGAATGTGACGCACGAGTAGATAGTAAGCAGAAGAACGAGAAACAAGAGGGACAAAAAGAAAACAGAATGAATATCGTATCGTACTCCCGTCCAGGTTGTGGTGAGGATCTGTAAGACAATGTATTCGCGCTCACTTCGAACGATATTCCGACAATAATTGCGCCATCTCATCTTCTTTCCGCGCCAATGCGACTTGCACTGGGGTCCTTCCTTCCTCGTCCTCCGCATCCACATCCGCGCCATACTCTAACAAAATACGTGCGATCTCGAGTCGCGTTGATAACTCTAGACTCCGCCATGACGACGCCAGATGCAATGGGGTTCGGCGGTTGTTATCCCATGCGTTTGGATTCGCGCGATGCTCCAGTAATAACCGTACAATCTGAGGAGAATAAACTTGAGAATCACCATGCGCAAATATGCGGTGCATTAGGGTCTGGCCGGCCTTGTCCTGAGAATTGGCATCCGCATTGTGCTCAAGCAGTACTTGAACAATTTCGAGGTGGCCATACTCTGCAGCGAGACTAAGTGGCGTCATGTGACCATCGCTCTGAAAATTTGAATCTGCTCCATGGTCGAGTAAACATTGTACAACATCAAGGTGTCCTCCTATCGCCGCACGTTGCAGCGGTGACTTACCCCCAAGGCCCTGAGCATCCACATTGGCGCCATACTTGAGCAGGGAACGCACAACCTCAACGTGACCTGCAACTGACGCCGAGTGTAGTGCGGTCCCCACTTTGCCAGATATAGCGTTTGCATACTGAGGATATTTGATAGCGAGGTGTTCAACGATCTCGAGGAGTCCAATGAATGCAGCATGGTATAATGGCGCCGCTCCTGCTTGTATTTTGTGTTTCAGGTCATTGGCCCAGCTGCGGTTGTCGGCATTGTATAGCTTGACCCACGATGAAAAGTAAGATCTGTCCGGATCAAAGAGAGATTCCATCCCATTGCGGATGCGTGAAGCCACATTCTCGACCTTTGCATGAGCTACCCAGTGTTCGGCGGC
Organism: Lactarius quietus; assembly: GCA_015025155.1. Taxonomy (NCBI): domain Eukaryota; kingdom Fungi; phylum Basidiomycota; class Agaricomycetes; order Russulales; family Russulaceae; genus Lactarius; species Lactarius quietus. Next base: position 13,957 of record WITN01000512.1, read on the forward strand.
ATATAGGGCTAGAGGAGCAGTTGCCGCGTCGTTCTCATCAACAGGATCTCGAAGAAGGACGCCGAGGCAAGCTTATTCAGGACTTCAGGTGATACGGCCGAGTGTGCTTGCCGAGTATGAGAAGATTGGGAGGATCGCGCCGATGTGTGTTGATCGGGTACGTGTTGCGACAGACCTTCCTTAGGTGTTATTGCTGACAAGGTTCACAGTGCCTGATCTGTCTGGAGGATTATGACCCTGAGGTGGATCTCAGGGAGTTGGAATGTCGGCATGTGTTCTATAGGGATTGTGTGGACCTGTAGCTTCAGACGGGCCGCAATAACTGCCCCGGCGTGTCGCTCGCAGGTGCGTATCACTTGTAGGATGAGTTTGCCTGCTTGCTCACCTGCTTCACAGGGCGTGACGACCAACAGCCCAGGCAAGATCCCAATCCCCTCTTCGGCCTGATCTGTGGGGTCGGAACGTAAACAGACGTATGCGGACGGACAAAAAAACTGATTCTTTCGGGGTGGCCGGAGGAGCTCTCCACGTTCATTCTTCTTGTTGTTTCTGAATCGGCTCATTGTTTTTTCTTCGACTCGGAAGAAGTCCCAAGTTTTGGTGCATATACGCCGCATTTTGTTTGTTTGTCCTTCGTCGTTTTTTTGTTTGCCATCCGCTCGTCTGCCTTGCTCGCTCGCTTCGCTCTCTGCATGTCTTCTTTTGGTGACCCGCTACCTACCTACTTAGTACTTTCCGTCAGTTTGTTCTTTCATCGTCTTGCTCACCCCTCTTCTTTTCTCTCATGTCTCCCTCCCTCTCTCATGGATATAGCTTGCATCCCATTCCAATACGGCTCCCACCTCTGGCAATCGCTCTTTCTTCTCTTACCACCCTCCCCCAATTGTTGTTTTATCTCGCAAACCACCAAAAAAAATGATGTTTTTTGTGTTATTTGTGTACGAAAAGTGAATAAGAGATTATTGTTGCAAAAAAAAAGAAGTACAGGTGGAACGGCGTATGTACGTTCTGTTCTTGAGATGCGCGTGCGACGGATTGTTTTGTGATGCGCGAATTGGAATTGTCGAGGTTCCTTGATTATATCAGCCTTTGTGGCGGAGTTGTCTTCGGGAGCCTTGTCTTCGTGCGCGCCTTTCCTGAGTCCGTTGGTCCCGCAGCCATCTCCTCGCTCCTGGCCGGAGCAGCAACCTCTGTTCTTCCATAAGGACATCGCGCCTCGCCATCTCGGAAATGGTGTATAGTAGAAGATGGGCGACACTTCTTTTTTTACTTAGGGCCGACTGCCACAGAACACTAGAGATGGTATTGTACAGGGGTTCGACGTGAAGAGAGTGGGACGTGCTCGAGTATCACTAACAATTCCTTCACCCAATGGGGGCCATCAGGCCCGCATGCGCAGATTCCAGTTCACAGCTAAGAACGTCGCTCGCCTTATGGAACCCCCTCCCTGCGTCAATCGCCTGGAAACGGCGGAAAAATATATATTGGCTCGGGGCGCTGCATCGGGAAAAACCTCCCGAGCTAGCGAGCGATAATGCCTAGCCAGATTATCAATAATCAAAAGAGGGAATCAATAACTCAACTAGGCCAGTAATCTAAGTAATCTGTATATATTTAACAAATAAAACCTTTCGGCTGGCGTTTCACGATGTAATCCAATTCCGTTGGCTATTTTGCAAAATCTGATTGGCCTGTTTTGCAACCGAATTGGATTACATTGGAAAACGCCCAGTATATAAAGAATCGTCAACAAACTACTGTAACTACGAGAGATGGTTTGGGTCAAGGGAAATACACAGCTCCCCAGTGAGCAGAACAGTCTGTTCAACGCACCACTGTAACTACCTCCGCTGGGAATCCTTTTCAGGACCTTCTGCCCAGTACGTAGCGCTGAGCCACACGAAAAGCGGTGGATTGTCCCAGACTTCGCGGACAGCTTCGACTATACAAGGAGGACTCGAGGTGCGAATGCGAGTCTCGAACGACTGGCCTCTGTAGCTGTGTGAGAGATCAGGAAGAGGAACGAGTGGTGGGGGTATTGTGGGCACCATGAACTTCTATGAAATGGAATGGGAAATTTCAGCACGGAATGAACGCGGTTGTTAGAGAGCAGGGCGATGCTCACAGTCAGCCACTGCAGTCCGCTTGGCTGCAGTCACAAACCGTGACGCATCTATGACATATTGCATACCGGTCACGGTCATCTCCTTGGCGGTAGGATACCCGTCCGACCAAGGAACAGTCACAGGACCATAAACTATAGGCACGACACGTCAGCGAACATCGAAAAAAAGACGACACAAGGATGACAAAGGAGTGAGAATGTGTAGCGCACCCATATCCGGCCATCCCCCCTTGATGACAAGTCTTCACATGGACCGTGCCATCTGCACTTGACTGGACCCACAGGGAGGCAGCCACGTAGAAGCCACAAAGATGCCTACAGAAAACGGTACAGCTTGAGTAAACAGTGGGATCAAAAAAAAAAGTCACGTTCCCTTGTTGATTGATCCTTTGTCAATGTTTGGTTTGTTGATGGGTCCAACGTCAGAAGCTTGGGGTAGAATCAAAAAAAAACGACAAGTCGCGCTCCATTGTTGAGTTATCCTTTGTTGATGTTTGGTTTGTTGATCGTTTGAACGTGGGAAGTTTGTTTTTCCCCATTCATCAGATTTTCTTGTTCCTCATCGGTTCCTCTCCATCCCCCACCCTCCACTTTGCTTGCGGGTTCACTTATCATCGCTGCCTCCCTGCAAGTCCCTTTCAAGACAATAAGGTCAACACCTGGACAACTATGAACACGTATCCTTTCCCCATCACGGACCCGCTCATGGGAGGAAAAAATGGGAGTAGCATTTGAAGTTCATATCGCTCTACGCTCTAAACCGTACTGATAGCAATGCCACAGTGGACCTCAATGAAGACTGCATAGCTGGTTCATGTTCCTTGTATTCCAATGAATTTTTTTATCCAATCAATGTCCATAGATATATTTTTGGTTTGTCACGAAGGTGCTCGACTTGGGACAAACTGTGCCGTGAACGTCGCTTTCAATATGCAGCTCTCGCTGCTTCCTCAATCCCCTTCACCGGTCCCGCCGTCGAAGCTCCCTGCCGTAGCCCCGATGCTCTTTGCGTCGCCAACTCGAACTTAGATTTAATTTTTCCAGCGCAGTATGTTCTGTCTATTCACTCACACAGCTCATTTGACGACCATGCACATAGAACTACGTCAGCATACCAATCAATGAGCTTGTACAATATGGGGTGAATCTTCAGGTGCTCCACATGTCGTACTCACCTGCACAACCCGTGCTAACGCACAGGTGATGCCAATCTAGATGGCTCTATAGACCTGCTCCTCGTAGCCAAGGACCTTGTGCACCTCTTGCTCTCTACACCCTACTCGCGTGGTGTATCTGGATGTTCGGCGCCTGGTGCACGGCGCTGGTGGCGCGAGGTATGGAATGGCGTTGAACCACTTGAAAGCATCGCAGATGTACAAAGTGTTGAAACGTAATAAGTACATACGTATCTTATCTATAGCAGTTACGACATTTACAGTAGTATCGTACATATGATTACCATATTAGGGTACTCCGTTATGCACAAAAGTGGGCGCAACTCCAATATGGAGGGCGCAAGTCTTATCAGCATCACACGTGGTGATATGGAAGACTTCTGGGGTGTTTCACATCTAATGTGGATACCTTTACTCATCACTTTTACGCAAACGGACATGGGTGGACCATAGGGACCGGTTTTCCTATAAATAAGGGGAGTAGAGCCCCTCTAAGAATACAAGTCGTTCACTCTACGCACACTTGAGCACTCCACTCTACAAACCTCTCTACTAGTCTCTATACCTTCTCAAGGTGAGACTCCATAACACTGTTTGCTGCGCTGTTTGCTGCGCAACAGGTTATGGGCCCTGCTACATGGGTACCATTGCGTTCATTGCGAACGACGATGATTGTCGAGCTGTTTAACTACAGTTGCTGTTGTCGACAACACCATCGAGGTTACCTTTGGCAACCTGGCATTGTGTCCCTTGACGGGCGCAATAAGACCCCATCGTGTGGCACCGACCAGTTCTCAGTAGGAGAATGTAACGGACCCCTGGGGCAGCTTCTACCTCGCTAGTACGAGGAGATAGCTAATGCCAAGGCTCTCTATTTTACTCATACCAGTATTGTGAATAGCATGCTGATGTCTCATCAAGCCTTCACAGATACTATGTCGTCCCAACTTAACACCTTCGTCTCCGTCTTTGACGGTCAGGACTATGGTAGCTGGGCGCGTGCGATGAAAGCCTTCTTGATGGCTCAAGGGTTTTGGAGTGTCACCAGTGGCACTTATGTTTGTCCTACCAAGCCTATCAAACCTGTCGAGCCGACCCCCATTGCCATTGATGCCACGGACGCTGAGAAAGAAGCCCTCAAAGCTTTGAGGGCAACGTATAAAACTCATCTCAAGGCATATGAGTCGGAGGAAGAGGACTATCCTGATAACTTTAAAAAGTGGCAGGATAAGAATGCCATGGCAATTGGCAATATAACCCTTCGTCTCTCTGCAGCCCTTCAGCAGAACTTTGCCAGCTTTGATCTAGCTGACGACCTCTGGAACAATCTGAAGGATGCTTACTCAATTCCCACAGTCCCTAGCATCTACAAAGACTTTAAAGAGGTCATCAGTATACGGTTCAACCCGAACCAACATCCTGGCCCAGTCTTTGATAAGATGGTGGCAGCCATCGGACGTCTTCATGAAGTAGACTTTGGTTTTGGACTTACTTCACGGAACATGTCTCTCGACCCTCTCCTCCAAGCTATGATAGTCATGGCTAACTTTCCGTCGAAATGGGAACATCTAGTCCCCATTATCCTCTCATCCAGTCGCCTCGACAAACTCACAATCGGTGATGTTCGGACGATTGTTGTTAATCACTATGAGACGGAAGCTAACCGAGGACGAGTCAAGAGCGGGCAATCTGCCCAGAAGATCTCTGCCGTGAAGCGCAAGCGCGAAAACCCTCGCTTTACCAAGCAGGGTGCTCAGCAGCAGCCTTCATCGTCCACCACACCTTCTACAAACCAGCAGCGGCCTAACAACCAGCACGGTACTAGAGGTGCAGGACGAGGCAAGTTCGCAAAGGGCAAGGGTCGTGGTCAACCTCAAGGCCACTCTCACATCGCATCCACTGCCGCACTCCCATCTCCCAATTCATCTACCATCGCCCATATTGGGCATTCATCTATCACAACCCGCACTGTCTCTCAGTCCCCTCCTACTACAAGGACTCCGGGCATCTACCCCTCCGTCAATAACGCACTATCGCTCGCTGAGCGTTTGGAAGTCCCAGCGACTATCCAAACGACGAAGACGCTTGAGCAGCGCTTCTCTGATTTCGATCGAGAAGTTTGCACACGTTCCAATTGGAACTACGACGAGGAGTATGACTCCGAAGTCGATGTCGACATGTCGCAGCCGGGTCCTTCCAATCATACGGAGGACTTTGAGCGCACAACTACCTACGGTGAGTCAGAATTGGCCTCCGTCTTCGATAATATGTCAATGGACTCACGTGACTCTGATAAAGAGAATCGTGCTCCTACTCCTGAAAAAGAGGAGTATGAACTATACGAAGAAGGGTATGTCGGTCATCCTTCACTTCCTCCTTTGGAAGTTGCCGTTGCCTCTAGCAAAACCTACCATCTTTATACAAAAGATGCGTACGGTAATGCTACGCATAAGCAAACTCTCAGAGCTCGAAGTTCTGCTGAGATGATGGATATTGTCTACAGACAACATCAAGACTTTGTGCGTAGGCAAGGAGAAGCCATGATGCGTGGAGAGGTACTGGAGCCTACGACTCCAGAGATGCGGATCATAGACCAGCTATACGGGTCTTGTGATGGGACTCCTGCAGGTTCTCGTGCACCAACGCCAGAGCCTGATCTCTCAGCTTGGGACCCGATGATGAACAACGAGGACACCGTTTCCCTTGATTGGGGAACAGATGAAGAAAGGTACGCCTTTCTCACACAGCACTTATACAATGCTGACAATCAGACAGCCTTGGACCTCTTACTAAAAAGTATAAGGATACCAAGTTGTAAAAATAAAAATGTACCGTCTGTAGTGTCTCCATTGTACAGTATGAATATCGGCGCGCTTGATGTTTTAAAATGCGAGCATGATCAATATTTCACACAATGTGCTAAGTGTCGAGAAAAAATAAGCTCCATGTGGCTATTAGACTCAGGAGCTTCGGCGCACTTCACTAATAAAATTAGTGACTTCATTGAGTATGAGCCTTCAATAGAATCTGACCGGATACCGGTTAGAACTGCGTCTAATACTATTTATGTAGAAGGATCTGGTACAGTGCTTTTAAAGCACTATATAAATGATGCTCTAGTAACAACTAGAGTACATCCAGTCCTTTACATACCTAAAATGACAACGCGGTTGCTTTCTATGGGAGCATTCTTACAACAAGGTATGCGTGTAATGGGCAACGCGCAACATATTACCTTATACCATAATCTACAATCGTTTGTCCAATGTAAACCCATTTTAAGTGGACATCCATTATACTGGTTAGATGCGAAATCTATTGAAGTAGAAGTACAGTCGGCAGAAATGCCACTGATCTACAAAGTAGATTACGATCTTATGCATCGTCGCCTCGGACACCCATCCAAAGAGGTTCTAAGACATGCTAAGGATTATACAAAGGGTTTTCCCGAAGGAATTACAATTCCTACTACTAATGGTATTTGTCCAGGATGTGCGCAAGGCAAAATGCCTGCAGCATCTCATCCACCATCTGATACTAGGGCTAAAGCTCCTTTTAGTCGTGTTCATTCCGATCTAAAAAGCTTCCCTATACCGTCATACCATAAATATAAGTACTTTATCGTCTTTTTAGATGATTGTACTTCATATGCATGGGTATCACTCTTACGTGACAAAGCTTCGGCAATTGGCACGCTAAAACAATGGTTAGCGTTAATTAAAAATCAATTTAACACTACCATAAAAGAGTGGATGTCCGATGCCGGCGGTGAATACAAATCAGATGTATTCCTTAAAACTTTAAAGGATGACGGCATTACAGTGCTACAAAGCGTACCTCACACGCCACAGCAAAATGGGCGTGCTGAACGCTTTATGCGCACTATAATGGACAAAGCACAGTCAATGCGACTTGATGCTTGTATACCACAGTCTTGGTGGGAATTTGCAGTATTACATGCTGTACATTGTTATAATAGAATACCTATGAGTCGCCTTAAATGGCAAACACCATACTTTCTATTAAATGATGAAATTCCAGACATTTCTCATCTCAGAGTGTTTGGATGCGGTGCTTATGTGCACATCCCAGAAGCTCGGCGTATAAACAATTATCCCCAAAGCGAGCTTATGATCTACTTAGGTAGACCTTCTGTATGAAAGGCGATGCTTTATGCGTCAACATAATACCGTATTCTATTTGTAGCGTTATCACCTAACGCTTGTTCGACTTGAACACTTCTGCGGCGTGATGTGCGAGTATATGGATGAATCGTGATAGTCACTGGCAACTCAGCTTCAGTTGCACTGCCACTAGGTCGTATTGAGACACTAGGGTATCCAAAGGATAAGCTTCAATCGAGAGATTGGAAGAGAAGAAGAGGCGACTGGTGATGATTCAAGAAGACCAAGCTAGAGAGCCTTGGTCTTTACTACACGACTTATATACAGTTACACGCTGACTTTAAAGCGCAGCTTAGAAGTCAAACCCTAGTACAACTATCCTAGTAATGAGTCACTACAATAACCTGAAACACCGGCAAACCCAAACACCGGCGACGCGTAAGTGTCCATGACTAATAACGGCTTACTATCGTAGTCATAACCAAGTAGTAAGCGTCCCGAACTCCGAGACCTCGTAATGATGATGATAAGTAGTCCGCGACATGTCAAAACGTGACATTACCCCTTTTTCAGGTAGAACGTCCTCGTTCAAACACCCAGGGATAATAGTCGCACCTCGATTGACGAAACCTCCTGGTCCATAATCCTCTGCAGTCCGTTGGCCTCCTCTAGCCGACGCGTACACTTCCTGACTTCGTTACCAACCACGTACTGTTCGTTTTCAAGAGCAGTGATCCGCTCCGCTAATTCGGAGTACCGGCTGGTGACAGCTCGGTATCGAAGGACCTCCGCCCATAGCGACCGATCAGGGATCTGCCCCATGGCCAAGTCGACCCCATGGCGATCACCGAAATCCTGTCGCAAATACCGCATTTGGTCATGCGTGTAATGGCGGTCGTTATCCACGGCATCGAAATCAGGAGCTGCGTGGACTTCACCTTGTTGGATCTCTCCTCCCTTTTTCATACACCCGTAGACGATGGGGTTGTTGCCAGGCATCACGTGGATGTACTTGGCAACGGTAAGGTGACCATTCTCGGTCATGTGAAAAGCGATGAATCTGGGGGGTATGTTTAGCTCGAATCCGTCAGGGGCGTCAGCCTTGTCCCGAGTACGCTGCTGCTCGGCTGGCACTCCGCCTCCGCGATAGTCTGGGAAGCAAGGGCTTTCTTTTGGTGCTGCCACACCAGCTCTTCTTCCGCGCCTCGTCCTCCTCGGCACAAGTGGTACCCCTTCATCTTGGGATCCCGGTACTTGGCGGGGATCTTGATTTTCTTTATCCGAGTCGTCTTCTCGAGCTCGGAGGGTGGCGCGGATATGAATACCCCAGGACGTCGCGGGGTCCATGATGACGTTGGTAGGGGGGTCGACATTGATATATCGAGGCGTTGGCGGTGGAGGGATGCGGACGGGGTCGTTGTTACATGTGCAGTTATAGATGAGTTGTCCACAATCATAGTGGATGTGGGAGTCGTCGGCATCAGGATGGCCTGGACATGACAGGGCGGTTTGCTTACAACTTCCACAAACTCGCTCCACGTCACTGAGGTCTGAGCTGCTTGGAATCTGGATAAGCGTTTGTGGAACAAGGATACTCTCGACGCGAGTAGTTGTTCCCTCCTCCACTCCCGATTGGTCTTCTTCCAATCCTTCAACGTCGTGTCCGCATACATCAGGGGTTTCGGGGATGTAGTCTCCTGGACTGATTTGTCGGAATGCGGCTGCAACCTCGGCATAGGTGGGTGCGATGACAGTGGGAAGATGATAGGAAGTTTGTGAAGTGTTGGAAGCAGCAGTGGGGGAACTGGACATTGTTCGACGAAGGAAGAACTGATGTGCTTCATCCAACGAATGGCCTGTCTTTATACGTGAGGGAGTGGAATTCAGAGTCCGTTTGAACTCAGCTAAGGCGTCAGGGGCATGTACGTCAGTGGCGTTGACCCACTGTGACTCCGAGTCTGGATAGCCCTTCCATTTGATAAGGAATTGTTTGCGCCTTGTTCTGCCGAATTGCCGTTGGTCTAGAATCCCTCGATTTCATATTCCTCTTCACCATCAATTAATTCAGGGGAGGTCTTGGGAAATTTGGTCCGTGAAAGGAAGTCTCGCGATAAGGAGTGAGAAGATCGATGTGAAACACATCATGAATACTCCATTTGGGAGGTAATTCCAATCGATAGTTGACAGGGGACATCACCTGAACAATCTGGAAGGGTCCATGTCGTTTGGGTGCAAGTTTGGCGCTTGGTTGATAAGTTCGCAGGTGACGTCCCTCCAGCCATACACGATCTCCTATCTGGAACTTGGGCGTATCTTTATGTGCAACCCATGACTTTTGTGCCTTGATGATTTGTTTTTGAGCATGTTCCCGTGCTTGTTTGAACTGATCTAGGCGTAACGCCACTTGCGGAATAGGACTAGGCGTCGAATTCCAATCAGCACGAGGTTATGCCCCATCAGAAGGAAAAATGGAGACTGCCCTGTGGCCTCGTTAGGCCAATTGTTATGTGTGAATTCTGCTATTGGAAGATAAAGATTCCAATTGTCTTGTCTTTCATTTACCCAGAAACGGAGATATTGTTCGAGCCATTGATTGGTTCGCTCCGACTGTCCATCTGTTCGAGGGTGATATGCAGTGGAAATATTTTGATTTATTCCTAATTGTTTGCATAGTTCTCTGGTGAACTTGGACGCGAATCTGGGTCTCTGTCACTAATGATCCTGTTCGGTAATCCGTATCGCATAAACACGTGTTTGATGTACAGCGCGGCTGTTTCTTCCGCGTTGATTTCCTCGTTGCAAGGAATGAATACAGATGCTTTGGTACAGTCGTGATCCGTGACTGTAAGGATCGAGTCATAACCCTGCGCAATGGGTAATTTAGTGATGAAATCGAGAGCGATAGTCTCGAAAGGCATAGCTTCCGGCTTAGGAAAGATAGGTTGTAACGGAGCCCTAATAGGGCGATTGTTGACCTTGTGTCGTTGACATTCAGCACAACCTCTGACGTAAGCTAATACGTCCTGTCGTATGGTTGGCCACCAATAATATCGTTCCACTATCTTGCCAGTTTTATTGATCCTGGATGACCGTGTACTGGGGTGTCGTGGTGAGCGGCAATTATTGATTTCTGTTTTCACTTCCCTGAGTAATCACCCTTCGGCCTTCCTTGTACCATACCCATTGATCTTCTTGAGTTTGTGTGGATCTACCCATGGTTTGATGATACTTTCGTCTTGTGCATCTTCGTTGTTAGTCGACATTAGTTCTCTATCGCAAATGTTGTGGATGAATGGACAGGCATTCCTATACGGTGTGTTGTTGTTGTGCGAGCGAATACTTTGTCTGGTAGTACTGTGATGTTTTCGTTATCTTGTTCTCCGTGATCATAGTCGGGTCGTCTTGATAACGCATCTGCTCGTCCATTTGCGGTGCCTTTTATGTGATGAATTTCAAGATCGTATTCGGATAGTTCCAATACTTCCCTTGCGACACGTCTACTAATTTTCTGAGGTTCTCTCCAGTATCGCAAGTTCATGTGGTCCGAGAATACTTTGATCTTGTGATGTGACCCTGCTAATAAAGGTCGCCAATGTCGTAACGCTTTGACGATAGCCAATAATTCCAGATCGTAGATGTCGTAGTTTCGCTCTGCCGCGTTTAGCGTCGCAGAATAGTAACCTATGGGATGTCTTTTGCCATCAGGTTTCTTTTGGAGTAACACTGCTCCCACCGCGAATCCTGATGCATCTACTTCCATTTCGAATTGATCTTGTAATACCGGATGTGCAGCACCGGTTCAGTTGTGACCCGCCTTTTTAAGAGATCGAATGCGTGTTGTTCAGTTGGGCCCCAATGCCATTCCGTGGTTTTCTTTGTGAGTTCGTGCAATGGTTTGGCAATTGATGCAAATCCTCTGATGAATAGGCGATAAAAATTGCAAAAGCCCAAAAAGGATCGTACATCCTTAACTTTGGTCGGCGCTGGCCAGTTTTTATGCCTGCAATTTTGACGGGATCCATACGAGTTACCCCTTTTCAAGGATTACCCCCAGGTAATCAAGGGACGGGGAATGGAAAGTGCATTTCTCAGGTTTGAAGAATAAGTCGTATTGCGCTGCCACAGTTAGTACATCGCGGACCGCATTGATATGGTCCGCCAAGTTTGTTCGCGTCGCAATACCGATGTCGTCCATATACACACGAATAGTGGTCCCTTTCGCATCATGTTTGGCAATCGTATCCCGATATATGTGATTCATCATTGACTGGAACGTAGCAGGTGAGTTTGTCAATCCAAAGAACATCACCGTCGGTTCAAAAAGCCCGTAAGGCGTTTTGAACGCTGCTTTGTGTTCGTCTCCTGCCTTTATGTGGATGTTGTTGTATCCCCATCGTACATCAAGTTTGGTGTAGATGTGAGCACCGCTAAGGTCTTTGATGAGAGTTTGAATAAGTGGCAAAGGGTAGTTGTTGCGGATAGTGAATTCATTGATTCGTCGGTAGTCCTGCACTGGTCGTAGTTTTCCATCTTTCTTTTTGACAAAGAAAAATGGTGACGCGTATTGCGATTTTGAGGGTCTAATATACCCCTTTTTGAGATGTTCCGTGATAAAATCCCGTAAAGGCTTATCTTCTAATTGGGATAATTCGTATATGGAGCAATTGATATGGTCGGGAGTATTTGTTTTGAATTCGATCGCATGATCCCATTCTCGGGAAGGGGGAAATCGGTGTGATTCTTCTTCGCTAAAGACTTTTTTGAAGTCCTTGTATTCCTCCGGCACTTCAACCTTTTTACTGGGTCCTGCGGCGATAGCGAGATCAGTAGCCGCTCCTCTGATAGAACATTGTGCTCCCAATTTGGTCATGATATTATCCTTCATTGTTTCAGAAAGGAGATGGGCCACCACGCTGGTGTTGACCAGAGGATGGCAGGATTTGACTACAATTGGTAGTGTCTTTTCATCAATAGTCCCGTGTTTCCAACTGAACGTTGGTTCGAATGTACTGAGCCAGGGATACCCAAAGAGGAGATCCTCTTTTCCGATATCGGCTAAGAGGAACCTCATTTTCCTAGTAATCCTTTCGTTAATATTTGTAAGTCGACAAAATGAGTGACTGATCCCCTTTTGTTCAACGTGTCATCGATATTGAATAATTGTTTTGGGTTTGGCAATAGGGCCGCACCCAGTCCCATTCGTTTCACAAATCGTGGATTTATGAAATTGTCCGTTGCTCCTGAATCTACTAATGTTCTTATGTCGGCCTTGTTGTTGCTGGTTCGGATCGATACTGGAATTCGCATAGAACGGAAGCGAGTTATGTATACAGCATTACAACGTAGAGCCCTCACCCAGGCCGTCGGGTTTAGGCGTCCCCAAAATCCTTATTCCCCATCAACTCCTGCATTGCCATGGCCTTAAATTCTTCGGTTTCATTGGCTGCTGTTCGCAGCCAATCGTTCTTCCTTTCTTCGGTAGTGCGGTTATCCGCTATCATTTGAGCGATATGGAGGTCTTCCCCTACTTCAGAGCGATCGTCTACCACTTCTATGCCCCTAGAATTGATAAAGGGCCTAGGGGAATTGCGTGGTTGACGTGGCTGGGAGCAATTGCGACTGAGGTGTCCTTTCTTTTGACAATTATAGCAAATTACTTCCCTAAGGTCTGGGGGTTGTCTCCTTCGCAAGAATCCCTCGCGCGGTTTGAAAGGTGGTTGCGAGTTATTGAGATATGGCCTTGGTTGTGCCAATACGTCCTCTGCATGTGCTAGCCGTCCTCTGGCTCTGGCTCGATCGGCTGACGTATCCATCGCGTCTGGATGACGTCTGAACTGCCTCCAATTGGTTTGAGTTGGTGGTGACGATTTGGGTTGTATCTTGTATTGGTCGATTTTGTTTTTCATGTGAAGATACTGACCTTGGCGTTTAATGGCCGAGCGTTTCCAATCGTCGTAGTCGGTGGATTATCATGAAGATAAATGGTTTCGTGCAACTTGGTTGGTAGTCCGTTTGCAAATAGATCAAGGACCATTGGTTGATCTATATTATAGCCAGCATATCTGACTAGTTGTTCGAATTTCGCCACGTACGCATCAATATCCCCTCTCTCCATTCTGATGCCCCTTCGCAGTTCTGTTTGCGCTTTTTCTTCCTTGAGAGTGTCCGCATATTGCCTCATGAATGAGGAATGTGTGTTGTACCATAGCCAATTGTCATAAGGGTCTCTCCCGTTAACGTCCACTTGAACTCGTAGCCAAGCGACCATTGATCCTACCCATTCTGTTACTGCCGTTCCTTGAATATACGTAAGAAACAACATAGCTTTTTGGTATGGGCTACGCATGATGGAATGGGTAGTGTTGATCCCTTCGTATAGGCTCCATTGCATGAGAAATTCTTCCGCTTTCTCTCGATCGCCCGCGAATATGGCTGGTGGGTTTCCGCAAAATTTGTCATGGGTCGCTGGTACGGGTGCTGGTGCCGCTGGTACTGCTGCTGGTGGGTTTCCGGCAGGTGGTCCTGCTCCACCATGTCCGCCATTACCTCCACCTCCTCCTGGGTTTCCTCCCGGGCCGCCTCCTGGGACTCCTCCCGGGACTCCTCCCGGACCTCCTCCTTGGCCTCCTTGAGGTGGGTCCACAAGGGCCCGAAATGCCGTGATTGTTGGTGCCATTGGTGAGTTAGTGAGGGAGTAAACGGGTTGTGTGGATGAACTTCCCGTGGCAGCCTGCGATTGGACATGAGAGGTGAGTGTCGTCATGGCTCCTAAACGTAATGATTCTGTAGCGATTGCTAGATTGATTCCTTGTTGTGATGGCGAAGATGATTTCGCTTCGAGAGATACGTTACTCTTCACACTTGGTGATGGGGGTGGTGTAGTGGACGATGGTCTGGGGTTAACGTTGCTTAATTCTTTACTTCTCTTGTGTAAGTTCGTTGAGGTAGATATCACAGCCTAAGTCTTCCAAGGCTGCTCGAAATCCTTCCCACTCTCCGTTTCGTTCTGTAGTTCAAACCAGCGAATTTCCACCCAAACGTATCGATCGTAAAGGAACTCAACTGCGACGGTTCGATTGTCTTCTCGACTCTTGGCGTGATATCCGGTGGTACCTGTAGTACTACTATACCGGTATTCCGTATTCTTGCGAAATCGTTGTGGTACTTTGTCAGCACCTCTGTGTTGGAACCAGAGGTCGTCACAATTCTGGCAACGGTCTCGTGTAGTTTCTGATGACGCCACGTTGAAGCTTGGTCTTAATGTAGCGTTATCACCTAACGCTTGTTCGACTTGAACACTTCTGCGGCGTGATGTGCGAGTATATGGATGAATCGTGATAGTCACTGGCAACTCAGCTTCAGTTGCACTGCCACTAGGTCGTATTGAGACACTAGGGTATCCAAAGGATAAGCTTCAATCGAGAGATTGGAAGAGAAGAAGAGGCGACTGGTGATGATTCAAGAAGACCAAGCTAGAGAGCCTTGGTCTTTACTACACGACTTATATACAGTTACACGCTGACTTTAAAGCGCAGCTTAGAAGTCAAACCCTAGTACAACTATCCTAGTAATGAGTCACTACAATAACCTGAAACACCGGCAAACCCAACACCGGCGACGCGTAAGTGTCCATGACTAATAACGGCTTACTATCGTAGTCATAACCAAGTAGTAAGCGTCCCGAACTCCGAGACCTCGTAATGATGATGATAAGTAGTCCGCGACATGTCAAAACGTGACACTATTCAGACAAAGCTCTGTTTGATGAAATGTTATTTCCAAATTGTACTACTGGACCAAGAGACGGTAGAACAAGGGGAACAACCCAGTTGAATAAACCACCATCTAATCAACCACCCATTGATGCGTCTGAAGACACCACTCCTGGTGATTTTGACTCACCACTTCCCGAGCTTCTTAAAGGGAGACGCGCTCGACAACCCGACGGGGTTGATCAGGTTCCAGATGAACCTGAGGCTGCTGTTCAGCCTGACGAGCCGCAAGCTCCGCCTTCCGTACCAGATCCTGTACCTCCTCCATTTGAGCCGAGGAGATCTGGACGTGTGAGGAAAACAACTACTCTTCCTGAAAATGTCTATGGAGATAAACCTCCTAGTAAAACACTAGCAGACATTGAGCGAAGTCGTACTTGGCAAAAACTGGTAACGAACCAGCCGGGTAGCTCTCGGCAGCGTTTACGCCAAGATCAGCTGATTCCAGGAGGAATTCCTGAGCAAATTGAGCCTGATCCTCCAAGTACAAAGAGTGACTCTTCGCATAATTCAGAGGATGAAGTAGATCAGCAGTTGCTGACTCGCCTTGCTCAGGAAGGGGGAGTCAAATTCCTGGATCTATTGCTTGCCAAAGCAATTTCACCACTAGATCTGGAATCACCTGATACCTCCAATATACGTGAATGGACCTTTAGGGACATTCTAAAAATGCCAAGTGATATACAGGAGGAGTGGCGTAAAGCGTGTCGTGAAGAGTTAGAGTCTCTTCGCAAACGCAAAGTCTTTGAACTAGTTGACCCGCCGAAAGGCAGAAAGGTCATTAAGAATCGATGGGTATTTGACTTAAAGTCAGATGGCCGGAAGAAAGCCAGGCTTGTAGCCAAAGGCTTTTCTCAGGTTGAAGGCATTGATTATGACGAAATATTCTCGCCCGTGGTACGGTTTGAGACTGTTCGGATGATGTTAGCGCTTGCAGCGTTAAAAGATTGGCACATCTCCGGATTAGACGTCAAAACAGCCTTCCTATATGGTGAACTCGATGAGGAACTATATATGGAACAACCTGAAGGGTTTAAAAACCCCCGCCAGAAAAATAAAGTGATGCGTTTAAAGTGTGCTATATATGGACTGAAACAAGCTGCTTTAGCATGGTGGAAAGCGCTTGATAAATCCATGGCTACGCTAGGATGCACACGTTTACTATCAGACTCTGGTTTATTTGTAAACGCAGATAAAACCATAGTAGTGATAGTATATGTCGATGATGTTCTATTCCTTGGAAAGAACAAATCTGACATTAGTTCTCTAAAGGAACGCTTTATGAAAATCTGGGAATGTCGTGACCTTGGTGATACCCAAGAGTTCTTACGCATGCGCATTATTAAATCCAAGGGTCGTATCCTTGTTGATCAAGTAGATTATCTACATAAAGTGCTGCAGCGTTTTAAACTCACAAACGCAAAAGCGGTTCCCACACCGCTACCTGAAGGGTATCAACCAGTACCCAATAAAAGTCCACCAAACCCAGAAATTCGCGCGTCATTCCAACAAGTGATAGGATCACTCCTATACATAATGATTGGAACTCGACCAGACATTGCCTATGCAGTGACGAAACTCGCGCAGTATGCTGCAAACCCCACGCAAGACCATTTAAATAGGGCACTATATATTTGCCGCTATTTAATTGGTACTTCTAGTTATGCTTTAGTCTTTGATGGCAAAAGCGATGGGGGTTTATTAGCATATGCGGATTCTGATTGGGCTTCTGACCCAACAACGAGAAAGTCTACTACAGGCTACTTAGTTAAATTAGCTAATGGAGTATTCTGTTGGAATTCTAGAGCGCAGAAGTCAATTGCGCTGTCTTCCACAGAAGCAGAATACATGTCTATCTCAGATACGAGTAGACAGTTGGTCTGGATTCGATCTCTCTTTGAAGAGATTGGAATATCGTTAGAACCAATTCCATTATTGTCATAACCATAACATGTCCGGACACTCGTTTTCTTTTCTTACTCATTCCTTTCGACATACGCTTATCTGTTCTATCTCATCCCTTGTTCTCTAATCAGTCATCCCTTTGTTATGACTCACTACCACTGACTCATACTACTATACAGTGACTCATTCCGTATGCCCTGAAGGCTGTACTATTACAATGACTCATACATGACTCATCTCTTCCGACTCATCGCTACTTATTATCGGGTATATAAGACGTAGCTTGTATCCGCTTGTACCCCAGCTTTGTCTTCGTCATTATCTTGCGAATCACACTGTCTCCTCTGCTCTTCCATTGTTTGGCTGCGAAGCCTCATCGAACCACCGAGTCACTGTAACACTGAACCACCTTGAACCCACAGGAACCTCTGACCGTCATTACAAGTGTCTACTCATAATACGGAAACCCCTTGAACTCTTGGCTAGTCATTGCCTCATTGTCTTAGGCTCACGTCGAGCAACTTACGTCTCCGCAAGGACGTAACAATTATGCGGAGATAATCAAGGCTCCATATTCCTTGCTTCTAATCCTGTACAGGAAAAGCGAATAAAACATATAGACCTACGCTACCATTACATTCGCGAGGTCATTCGCTTAAAGAAGATTGAACTATTGTTCATAGAAGGAGCCGAAAATCCCGCAGACTTATTTACTAAGAATCTGGGGCGCATAAAGTTTCTTAAATTTAGGGAACAACTAGGACTTGAGTTCTACTCATCCTAGAAAGAGAACGAAATCGTCGCATAGATCTCGGAAGAACCTGACCTTCAGATGGCATGCCTATGCATCCGAGTCAGACCCGATAATTTTAGAAGATGTGTCGAGTAATGCCTTTGCGTGGCATACTTGCGGAGAAATGGAAAAGATCGAGCTTTACCAAAAGTTCAACCTTAGTCCCAATCTTCTTCACGCGACTCTTTCTCTCTCAATACCGATGACATGATGAAGCTATAGGCTTCATGAGCAAAGTGAATCTTCGAGTAATACACGAATGATCCTTTGATTGCTGTCATCAATAATCTCTACTGTACTATATTACTTTGCTCAGTACATACACGGTATACTTAGCAAGGGGGAGTGTTGAAACGTAATAAGTACATACGTATCTTATCTATAGCAGTTACGACATTTACAGTAGTATCGTACATATGATTACCATATTAGGGTACTCCGTTATGCACAAAAGTGGGCGCAACTCCAATATGGAGGGCGCAAGTCTTATCAGCATCACACGTGGTGATATGGAAGACTTCTGGGGTGTTTCACATCTAATGTGGATACCTTTACTCATCACTTTTACGCAAACGGACATGGGTGGACCATAGGGACCGGTTTTCCTATAAATAAGGGGAGTAGAGCCCCTCTAAGAATACAAGTCGTTCACTCTACGCACACTTGAGCACTCCACTCTACAAACCTCTCTACTAGTCTCTATACCTTCTCAAGGTGAGACTCCATAACACTGTTTGCTGCGCTGTTTGCTGCGCAACACAAAGTGCGAAGTTTGTGGATATGGATGAGGATGGGACGCTCGATGTGATGGTGCAGTGGCAGCCAAGCAGGGTGCCAGACAGCTGCTCTTTGTGCAGAATAATTTCTATTGTGACGCTTTTTTTCACAAAAGCGATCCGTCGGACCGCCTGTTTCTCTACCCCCAACTGATTTTCTTTTGCTTTTGTAGTGCTGAATCAGGTGTGTGGCTTGGGTTGGTGCATACCCCAGAATAGCAATCTTGTGTTTACCTTATTTCCAAATCCCCATAGTTCACATAGCCCTGTAGTAGCATAGGACGATTTTTGAATAAAGTATGTCGTCGATTTCATTCTCCGATCCCCTAAATTCATAATACCGTAATGTGAAAGCAATTTCGAAAAGCTTTTGGCTGATAATGCCCTGTCAGCCACACTAATTATTGACAATTTTTCGTGGGGACTAAGCAAGATGCGATAATTCAATAATTCGGGTATTTATCAATAATTATCCCTCGCTAGCGCGGGAGGTTTTTCCCGATGTGCACAGAGAGGAGGCATCCCTGAAGGAGAGATTACCCAGAGGCGGAGCATAGTATATAATCTCCCAACCATCTCATGTTGAGTCGTGCATGGGCGTCAACTCATCAAATGAGGTGTGGGTTTTATTCTTGACCGTGCAGATAGGAAATATGGGTACCAAATGAACGTGCAGAGTGTTCGAGAAACGAACTCCAGGCGGACGGTTTTTTCGATGGCGAAAGTTGTGCTTGGGATGGAACGATCACTCAACGCAAAAGTCTTAGTTAGGTCTTGGGTGGTTAGTGTGATTCGGAAAGACGCAGTGAGCTGAGGAGTTCACTCTATATCCATTTCGAGATATGTCAATGTACTGGTAAAGAGGGACTGGGACGTCGGGAAAAAAATTGGCCACACATTGGCTATTCATTAACTATTACGCGCGAGTGTTTAGTAAGCAGAAGAACAAGAAACAAGACGAAATAAAATAGAAAATAGAACGGGTATCGTATCTAGCTCTCATCCAGGTTGTGGTGAGGATATGCAAGACAATGTATTCGTGCTCACTTGGAACAATATTCCGACAACAGCTGCATCATCTCTTCCTCTACCTTTGTCGCCGCCAAAACGGCTTGCAATGGGGTCCTTCCCTCCTCGTCCTCCGCATCCACGTCCACGCCGTGCGCTAACAGGATGCGTACGATCTCGAGTCGCGATGATAAATTTATACTCTGCGGTGACGCCGCCAGATGCAATGGGGTTCGGCGCTTGTTATCCCGAGCATTCGGATTCGCGCCATGCTCCAGTAATAAACGTACAGCCCGAGGATAATCACCTCTGGAATTACCGTCGTAATTACCGTACAACAATAGGCGGTGCACAGGGGTCTGGCCGTCCTCGTCCTGAGAATTGGCATCCGTATTGTGCTCAAACAACATTCGAACGATTGGGAGATGGCCGAACTGTGCAGCGAAACTAAGTGGCGTTATGTGTTGGTTGTCTTGAAAATTTGCATCTGCTCCATGGTCGAGTAAACATTGTACAACATCAAGGTGTCCTTCTATGGTCGCACGTTGCAGCGGTGACTTGCCCCCGAGGCCCTGAGCATCCACATTCGCGCCGCACTTGAGCAGGGAACGCACAACCTCGACGTGACCTGCAACTGACGCCGAGTGTAGTGCGGTGCCCACTTTACCAGATATAGCGTTTGCATACTGAGGATATTTGAGAGCAAGGTGTTCAACTATCTCGTGAAATCCAATGAATGCGGCATGGTATAATGGCGCCGCTCCTTCTTGTATTTTGTCTTCCAGGTCATCGATCCAGTTCGGTTCGCCTAAATTGTATAATTTGATCCACGCTGAAACGTACGGCCGGTCCGGGTCAAAGAGAGATTCCATCCCATTGCGGATGCGTGAGGCCACATTCTCGACCTTTGCATGAGCTAC
The DNA here is from genome assembly GCA_015025155.1 of Lactarius quietus. NCBI lineage: Eukaryota > Fungi > Basidiomycota > Agaricomycetes > Russulales > Russulaceae > Lactarius > Lactarius quietus. The sequence continues at coordinate 34,555 of WITN01000512.1, forward strand.
CCAGTGTTCCGCGGCATATAGGGCCAGAGGAGCTGTTGCCGCGCCATTGTCGTTAACAGGATCCCGCAGAAGAACGCCGAGACAAGCCTGAACGATCAGTGTATTGGCGTCGTGAAGGGAAATGTGGTATCGGGAGATGTCCTTAGTCGATGTCGCGAGGCGATCCGAGAGCAGAAACTCTTTCACTGAAAAATGCGAAAACTGGACAACCGGGGAATCGTCGGTAGGAACGATGGTGATTAAACTTGAGCAGGTCGAGAGTACGGCTTGTTCGTGATCTTCCCATCGCCACTTTGAGTTCAACTCTGGGATCCCTCCCTTCGCTCCATCGAAGTCAAGAGCGAGTATTTCCGCAAGCTCGGCGACAGAGAGCGGTCGAATCGCCACCGTCAAGCATTGAAGCAAACGATACGCGTCCGCTTGGTTCCCCTTCTTGATATCCGTTACGATACGCTCGTATGTTTCGTCTAGCGATTCGGGAAGTTCCGCTAGCGTGCGCCGCAAGCTCGATGGAAGGCATTGCCGCAGCGCATCTAGCTGACAGAATACCCATCGAAACCTGGGTGAAAACATGAGCGCGCATTATGACGCTAGGATGACGCTCTTACATTCCATCCGCCTTTTCTGACAGCGTCTCAACAACCATTTTCTTGTCGTCCTCTCGCCAACTCTTCATCACCGTCTCCGAGTCAGAGTGCACAACAGAATTGAGATAGTCAACTATATCCTTCTTTTGTCCGCTTTCATCATGGAGGGAGACGCGATGATGTGACAAAGGGGTAAGAGTAGCTCGAATGTCGAACTCCGGTCTGCTGGTGACGCATATATGAAGGTGCGGAAGATGAAGATCGACGAGCTCCTTGACAAGCGCAAGAACCTGTTCACGAGGTGAAGGAATCCCGGGCCAGTTCGGACACTCGTCGAGCGCATCGAGGATAATGTAAACTGGCTGTGAATGGGGGATTGCTAGCATGTCTTTGAGGCACTGTATCATTACACTATCGCTCGGCCTTTTTGCACCCTCGTCGTGCGCGGAATACAGGCGGGAGAGGATGTCGGAACAAGGACGAGACTGAGAGGAAAGCTGGATGAGAAGGGAAGGGAGGAGGTTGCGGCGGTGTTGTTTATCGAGGTCCCTGAAGTCGAAGTAAAAGTAGGTTATCAAGGCCGACCCTGCCTCGCGTTGGGTTTCGATATCTTGGATGATTGTGGAACTAGAGAATAATGTAAGTTCTTTGAGACACGAGCGGATGCTGGTTGAACACAAACCAAAGAATGCTCTTGCCCGATCCGGCTACGAACGCACACAGTAGTCAGATGTTGATCAGGGGAAGAGTAAAGGGACATACGTTTGCCGTAGATCCACAGGAGAGAGCTAGTGGACTTCCATTCCGCAAACATACTGCCTCTAAAGAACCACTGAGCCGTTCCCCCATGGTGAATGTCGCATGCGATGTTGTGATTCGTAGAGGGATCCGGCGGGGTAACCCATTTTCGAAAGCTCTCTCTTAATTGGTTCCCTTTGAGTTGATCAGAAACACTGGAGCAGTAGCAAAAAGGTTGACCACGAACATTTCACGTCATCCAGAACCAACTTTGCATCCTTCTCATCTAGCCACCGGGCGGTCAGTATAAGGTGAACAAACGAATAGCCAACAAGCCAAGCTTACCGTTCATGACAATGTCCAATTTTTTATCCATGGTATGCGCGAGATTCAGGATTTGTGCCGCTGCCATCAGAGCCTCCTCTTGAGTTAATCGGTCTAACCTCCTCAAAGCATCTTCAATGTCTTTCCGCCCCGCAAGCTTATTGAGGAACTTTTCTGAACAAGGATAAGCGTGCATCCATGAATTGCCTCATAATAACGCACTGGCTCGACCCTGCTTCATTTCCTTTGTGGCGATCCCAAAGATGTTGAGAACTTCGATCATAATATTCACAATTACATCCATCATCGCGCTAGTCGGTGGCACCTCCGAATAAGATTCAAGGCGTCTGAAGAAGTTCTCGATCCGCTCGAAGAGATCGGCAAGGGCTTCTTCACTTGCGCCGACATCCTTGGCAGCCTGACAGAAATCGCGGTTGAAGATGAGTCGACAACGGTATCCAGGAAGATTCTCACCACGAAAAGAATGCCGATACCAGCAGAGATTACATTTGCGGGAGAGAATATCTGTGAAATCGATTAGACGGCGTCCGTCGACCAGTTATAGTAAGACGTACCAGTCCAACACCTTGACCCAGAGTCGCGGAGAATGCGTAGAGTACGTTTATCGTCGGGTTCAACCAACGCGACAATCTCTCGTTATGACTCCTCGACTTATCAAACTCGTTAACCTTGTCGTGAAGCACCTTCAGTATGTCACTGGAGGAGTTGCAAGACTGTAATTGTGTTGCGAGTGGATGCGTGTGAAGGTTGGTCTTTGTCTTTTTTTCATATGCTTCCACGGCGGCGACGAAGATGGTGCGGAAATGGGGGGAAGGTGTAGACGTGGACTTGGATGTAGAATGAGACTGGGACATAGTAACACGATGATACTATCAGCGGGGAATTTAGAGGGGATTGTGAATTCGTCAACGGAGATGAGAAACAGATATCGATTAAGGAGATTAAATCACCACATAAAGCACTGCCTCGTGCCATGCCCATACAAAGAAACCTTGACCACATCCGGAATAACGTGAGAGGGTGAATTGACGCCCATAAAGACGCCGAGGTTTACACGGTGGCCGCAGCTCCCAAGGCAGCTCCAGTTGGCTCAAGCTCGAAGCGATTTCCGGGCTAAAATCTGGACATTAACTCCTAGCTAACTGAAGGGCTAACTTGTGGTTCGTGTTGTGTCCTGCTTCGTTCTACTTGACGCTTCCTGTCCGAGTCTATGATTTGCGTCGCGGAGTGTGATCTGAGCCTGCCAGACTCCCTCTTGACTCTTCCCACTTCTTCGACCCGTGTTGCAGACCAGTCCTCCGCTCATTTTTCCCATCACAACTCCGATCTCTCAAATCAGACGACTCTCCATGATAAGTGCAGTAATAAACGCAGTTCCTTCCTTGGTACCCTGCGTTCCCCGCTCTGCCATACTTTGGACACAATCACCCCCGAAGGCGACACATCACGCGCTCACGTTCCAAAGATAACAAACGATGGATTCTCTGCGGTCGTCAAAAGCCAAGCGGGCCATCTATGGGACCACACGAGCAAGTGCCAGTGTATGACGAGGCACAACCAGGCGAGTCTCCACGGGTACGCACTTTACTCCCGTCCTCACCGACCCCATACAAGGCAGCAACCACAACGACCGACCCAAAAGGAAAGGCAAAAGAGGAAAATCCCGCCGTGAGTATAGCCGAGCTCGTCTGTCCCACTATGGCTAGTCCTTTTTTATCCAACACATCCCAGCCCAGCTCTGTCCCCTTCTCGGGCACCGCCCCCGAAGACGACGACCTCTTCTTCCCCCACCTAACCCGATCCGTTTGCTGCCCTCAACCACGACCCACGTCCTCTTCCAACAATCGCCATCCAACCTGACAGTACTCCACAGGCCCCACGTCAACCCAGAACCTTCTGACATTATGGAACGCCCGACGACCCCACCCGATCCTGCCCAAACGCCACCCCCGGAAGCCAGGCAGAATTTCCCAGCTGCAGGCACAGTTGTCATTGTACCTGCGTCGCGCACATGTCTGATGTTTCCCAATTGAACGGCTCAGACCCTAACGATACGGCATCGTACTCGCTTCGCCCGCACCGCCAGGCGAGCGACTGCCACGCGGCGGAGACTTTCACCAACCCAACCCATCCGTTCACGCCGTTCTTCTTACGTCGCGCCTAAATCGCAATCTTCTGAACCATGTGAACGCACAGTTAGCGAAAACTAAAAGTCTCAAGTACCGCTAGTTATGCATCACAGGAGCAACCCGTGGTCCCATTATCATTCCCGTTCTCGCTCTCCACAACAAGTATTCGATGTCCTGGATACGTTGATTAGGTATGTCCTTCCATATATCTCGTACAAGGACCGAGCTCATATCGTCACTTAGCGTTACCACTGCTGCCACCGCCTCGCTTGTTTCGAATTCTTCGGACCTAATATTGACCTCCGGCCTTGCGCTACCTGACGTGCAGGGCATACAGCCCACACCATCACATATGTCTGATCCGGACCACTTTCACTGTCGTGGCGTGAACTAGAGCCCAGAGGAACGCAGAGTCGTCTGCATAGCCCTACAATGACCGCGGGACTCGCGCCTCACGATCCCGTGTGCAACAAGTGAGCAGGCCCACGAGGTTGCCTTGGCTTGCACTCATCTCCCACGTCCGCCTCTATTTCGCTGCCACCTAGCATATCTCTCTCTCCATAGCCCAAGCAGCCCCCCGCCGCCAAGCCTCCCCCGGTCGACCCACGCATGCAGCTTCTCGCAGATGCCGCTAGATGGGTGTAGGCTCGATGATACCCTTAAACAAAGTTCTGGTGGGCCGCAGGCATCTCCCGCGATAGAGGGTAATCTCCGTGAAGGCCAACAGCGCCAGCAGGCCGAGCAACAACAGGAACGACCCCCGCCGCCTGAAAATGGCTTTGAGTGTTTCTTGATGGCTTTGCAGGCCGACCCGAGGCGAACGTTGGAGGACGGACAGCCAGAGGCTGACCGGGAACCGGATCGGATGGAGCCCACTGGAGTATTAAATACGTCACCCCTGGTGTATCCTCGGGAAATCCCTATATCGACGGCATTTGCGGATGCTGATGTCAACGTTGAAGCTTGAAGGGCTGCAAGCGCTCCCACCGATCGACGACGATCTTCTCTCCGGAGACGAATTGGAGGCTGACGACGAAGATGAAGACGACCGCGAACCCGAAGAGGAAATCGTCGCAACCACCCCATTACAGGCTGAGTTACGGGCTGCACTATCTGCGTCACAGACATAACGCCGCATCTTCGCGGGCTCGGAGCGCAGGCCGGGTGATGAGATTAATTGGTGGCGGATGTACCGGTTCCCGCCGATGGTTGTTCCACATACTTTCCACATGGGTCCGGGTCCGGTGCGCTGGGCTCCGCACCCGCACATTCGCCAACGGCTCCTTCGTATCCCCTACCATCCACGCCCGAAGTCACAACGACGACAACAGGTGAACAACCACGCAACGAGACAGTACTAGACGTACAGGGCGCGCAGACGCAAGACGGGAACACTGTGGTGGCCGTCATCGTCGTGGACCTGCAGTCCGTCCATGGTCCAGGACAGGTAGACGCTCAAGGGAAAGGACACCGACATACTGAGGGCTACGACGAGAACCCACCATTTCCGCCACAACTGCTACCACAGCAAGACCCAGGCAGCCACAAAAATGAACATGCGCTCCAGGACGACGTAGCTGGCGAGGTAACGACCGAGTCCCCGCGGGATCGCGAACGCGAACGCCAGTGGTCACGCGCGCGGCAGACGCTCTGTGTGTGTTTAGGCCTTCGCCAGGTACTGGCACGGCGTGACATGAGAGTCTGGAACGGGATCAGGTGGCGTCGAAGGTGGCGCGCGGACGGGCGATGATGGGCATGGGTCGAGGACGTTTTTCATTCACGTGATTGCCAGTACGTCGTCCCCGAACTTACCCTTTGCGTTTTGTGCCAACGAGGTGCCGTAGGGTATTACCCACCGAATCGCCAACTCGTGATTGACACGGACCCGCTCTATTCGTTCCAGGAGCTCGCGGAGCTACCGGGGCAGGTCAAACATCAGTGATACCATCTCCGAACCATATAACCAACGACTCACAATCGGTGCCAAAAATGAGAGGGGTTGTTGAAACCCATACTTTAACCTTATATTTCAAGGCTGTCAAGTTCGAGATCAGCGATTGGCACCTTTGCCAATGTGTTGTTCCCCACCGTTCCGATGCTGCCAACACAGCCTACAGCAACAAAGGAGGATATCGACAATTCAGGACTTGAGGTGATACACTCGAGTGTGCTCACTGATGGAAAAAGACATGTATTAGTTCTCGATTCAGTATGTTATTCTATGGCCACTTGAATGCGCGGCTCGTTTGTTCTTATATGCTCATGTGTACGAATACTTATGTTACTGTACAAGTGTTACTACAGCCTCGTTTTGTTCTAGCGTAGTATGTTTCGAGTCCGTTGTTCCAAAAGCGTAGCATACTTGTTTCCATAGTTAAGAGGAGCTCTCACAAGAGCCCCTAAAAATGTAACTGATTTCACCCTTCCTCCCCCATCTCGCTAATCGTCTTCGCGTGCACTCGTTATCCACTCATTAACTATTTTTCTTACACCTCTATCGGCTCATAACGACTTCACTCACGGAGTATGAGAAGATTGGGAGGATCGCGCCGATGTCTGTCGATCGAGTATGTTCGTTTACCTTTGCTTAGGTGTTATTGCTGACAAGGTTGACAGTGCCTGATCTGTCTGGAGGATTATGAACCCGAGGTGGATCTTAGGTTATTGGCGTGTCGGCACGTGTTCCATAGGGGCCGCAATAACTGCTCCGCGTATCGCTCGCAGGTACGTATCACTCGACTGATGGCTTGCTGCGCTTGCTAACTGCTTCACAGGGCGTGACGATCCACAGCCCAGGCACGATCCCTCTTCCCTCCTCAGCCTGATCTGTGGGTTGGAACGTAAACAGACGCATGCGGACGGACCAAAAAATTGATTCTTTCTGAATGGCCGAAGGAGGTCTCTACCTTCATTCTTGTCGTTGTTTCTGAATCGGCTCTATTTTCTCTTCGACAGGGAAAAAGTCCCAAAGTTTTGTTGTAAATACGCCGCATTTTGTTTGTTTTTCTTCGTCGTTTTTGTTTGCCATCCGCTCGTCTGCCCCGCACGCTCGCGTCGCTCTGCATATCTTCTTTTGGTGACCCGCTACCTACCTAGTACTTTCCGTCCGTTTGTTCTTTAATGGTCTTGCTCACCCCTTCTTTCTCTCGTGTCTTCCCCCCCTAACTCATGGATATAGCTTGCATCCCATTCCAATATGGCTCTACCTCTGGCAATGGCTCTTTCTTCTCTTACCACCCTCCCCCAATTGCTGTTTTATCTCGCAAACCACCAAAATAAAATCATGTGTTTTTGTGTTATTGTGTACGAAAAATGAATAAGAGATAATGTTTGAATAAAAAAGGGGGTACAAGTGGAACGGCGTCCGTACGCTCTGTTCTTGAGATGCGCGTGCGATGGATTGTTCTGTGTTGCGCGTACAGTATTGGAATTGTCGAGGCAAAATCTTTCGTGAACGCCGTTGATTATATCAGCCTTAGCGGCGGAGTTGTCTTCGAGCCTTGTATTCGTGCGCGCCCTTCTGCTGGTCCCGCAGCCATCTCCTCGCTCCTGGCCGGAGCAGCAACTTCTGTTCTTCGATAAGGACATGGTGCCTCGGCCTCAGAAAATGGTGTATAGTTGAAGATGGGCGACACCTCTTTTTTTTTTTAGGGCCGACGCTACGATTGACACAGAACACTAGAGACGGTATCGTGCTGGTGTTCGACGTGATGAGAGTGGGACGTGCTCGAGCATCACTGGCGATCACCTCACCCAATGGGGGGCATGAGGCCCGCACGCGGAGATTCTAGTTCACAGCCAAGAACGTCGCTCGCCTTATGGAACCACCTCCGCGACCTCAATCGTCTGGAAACGGCGGAAACATGTTGGTTCGCAACGCTCCACGGACAGGAGGCATTCCTGGAGGAGAAATTATCCAGAGGCGGAGCATAGTATATAATCTCGCAGCCTACTCATGTCGAGTCGTGCATTGGCGTCAATGCATCAAACGAGGTGTGGCCCGGGTTTTATACTTGACCGCGCAGACGGGACATAGAGGTCCCGGATGAACATGCAGAAGTTTCAGGAAACGAACTCCGAGCGGACGGTTCTTTTCGATGGCGAAGGTCGTGCTTGTGATGAAACGCTCACTGAACGCAAGTCTGAGTTAGATCTTGGGCGATTGGTCGGGTTCGGGAAGAGACGTGGCGAGCTGAGGAGTTTACTAACTTACAGACTACATTTCAACAATTTTCGAGATGTGTCAATGAACCAGCAAAGAGGGACAAGATCGTCGAGAATATATTAGGCTATACGTAGGTATTTAATGAGAGTGGCGCAAGAGTGGATAGTAAGCAGAAGAACGAGAAACAGGAGGAAAAAAATGAATGTCGTATCTTACTTTCGTTCACGTGATTGTGGGGAGGGTATGTAATGTTGAAGTGTTCTATTCTTGTTTCGTTCTATTTCGATTCTTATCTGATTACCTATGTGGGTTTATGCAAACCGCGCGTGATGTTTCCCATACTTTGTATCCCCTCCCGGCAGTACACATGGCCGCGGATTCCTACCTCGAGGTTCTTGCGGAAGCAGAGCATAAAATTTACTACTGTATAGTTCTTACTTTCGTACAGTTTATAAACCCTCTGTTTTGTAGCGTAGCACCTCAGTTCTGCCTTCTGTGTGCGCAGGAACTGAGGTGAGTATTTACCAGTTTACTTTGTCTCGTACCTATACTTACTCGCCCCAGCGGCGTCGTGTATTTGTTATAGGTGAATACATACAGTTCTGCCTTCTGTGTGCGCAGGAACTGAGCGGCGTCGTCTATTTGTTATAGACTCTGCCAGCGCACGCTCGAGTTACTTACTCTTACCACTATTCCCTTATTCGTCGTGTCCATAATCGTTAGATGTAAGACAATGTATTCGCGCTCACTTCGAACGATATTGCGACAACAACTGCACCATCTCCTTCTCTACCTCTCCATCTTCTTCTTCCGTCGCCAATGCGACTTGCACTGGGGTCCTTCCTTCCTCGTCCTCTGCATCCACGTCCGAGTCATGCGCTAACAGGATGCGTACGATCTCGAGTCGCAATGATAACTCCACGCGACGCTCAGACGACCCTAGATGCAATGGAGTTCGGCGCTTGTTATCCCGAGCGTTCGGATTCGCGCCGTGCTCCAGTAATAACCGTACAATCTGAGGATAATCACCTTCGGAGCGACCGTACGACATTGCGTTGTGCATTGGGGTCTGGCCGTCCGTGTCCTGAAAATTGGGATCCGCATTGTGCTCAAGCAGTACTCGAACAATTTCGAGATAACCGTAATGTGCAGCGAGACGAAGTGGCGTCAAGTGTCTATCGTCTTGAGAATTTGCATCTGCTCCATGGTCGAGTAAGAAATGTGCAACATTAAAGTATCCTCTTTCCGACGCATGATGCAGTGGTGACCTGCCCAGGACGCCGCGAGCATCCACATTCACGCCGCACTTGAGTAGTGAGCGCACAACCTCGACGTGACCTGCATATGACGCCGAGTGTAGTGCAGTCCCTCCGCCGCCAGACATAGCATTTGCATACAGGGGATATTTGAGGACAAGATGTTCAACGATCTCGTGGAATCCAATGAATGCAGCATGGTATAATGACGCCGCTCCTGGTTCCATTTTGCCTTCCAGGCTAGAGACCCACATGATGCCATCGACATTGTATAGCTTGACCCATGATGAAAAGTACGGTCGGTCCGGATCAAATAGAGATTCCATCCCATCCCGGATATGTTCTGCCACATTCTCGACCTTGGCATGAGCTACCCAGTGTTCAGCGGCATATCGGGCCAGAGGAGCAGTTGCTGCGTCGTTGTCGTTAACAGGATCTCGCAGAAGAACACCGAGACAAGCTCGAGCGATCAGCGTATTGGCATCTTCGAGGGAAATGTGGTATCGGGAAATGTCTTTCACCGACGTCGCAAGGCGATCCGACAGTAAAAACTCTTTCACTGAAAAATGCGAAAACTGGACAACCGGGGAATCGTCGGTAGGAATGATGGTGATTAAACTTGAGCAAGTTGAAAGGACCGCTTGTTCGTGATCTTCCCAACGCCACTTTGAGTTCAACTCCGGAATCCCTCCATTCGCTCCATCAAAGTCAAGAGCGAGTATTTCTGCAAGCTCCGCGACAGAGAGCGGTCGAATCGCCGCAGTCAGACATTGCAGCATACGATACGCATCCGCTTGGTTTCCCTTCTTGATATCTGTTACGATCCGCTCGTATGTCTCGTCTAGCGATTCGGGGAGTTCCGCTAGTGTGCGCCGCAAGCTCGATGGTAGACATTGCCGCAGTGCATCTAGCTGACAGAACACCCATCGAAACCTGGATAGAGTAATGAGCAAGTATTAATAGGTTCGAACGACGACCTTACATTCCGTCGGCCTTTTCTGACAGCACCTCAACAACCATTTTCTTGTCGTCCTCTCGCCAACTCTTCATCACCGTCTCCGAGTCAGAGTGCAAAACAGAATTAATATAGTCGACTATATCCTTCTTTTGTCCGCTTTGATCATGCAGGGAGACACGATGAAGTGCCAAAGGGGTGAGAGTAGCTCGAATGTCGAATTCTGGTCTGCTAGTGACGCATATACGGAGATGCGGAAGATGAAGGTTGACTAGCTCTTTGACGAGCGCAAGAACCTGTTCACGAGGTGAAGGAATCCCAGGCCAATTCGGACACTCGTCGAGCGCGTCCAGAATAATGTAAACTGGCTGTGAATGGGGGATTGCTAGCATGTCTTTGAGGCACTGTATCATTACACTATCGCTCGGCCTTTTAGCACCGTTGTCGTGTGCAGAATACAGACGGGAGAGAATGTCAGAACAAGGACGAGACTGAGAGGAAAGCTGGATGAGAAGGGAGGGAAGGAGGTTGCGGCGGTGTTGTTTATCGAGGTCCCTGAAGTCGAAGTAAAAGTAGACTATCAAGGCCGACCCTGCCTCGCGTTGGGTTTCGATGTCTTGGATGATTGCAGAACTAGAGGATAATGTAAGCTCTTTGAGACGCGAGTAGATGCTGATGATTAAACACAAACCAAAGAATGCTCTTGCCCGATCCTGCTACGAATGCACACAGTAGTCAGAGGTTGATCAGGGGAAGAGTAAAAAGGACATACGTTTGCCGTAGATCCACAGGAGAGCGCCAGTGGACTTCCATTCCGCAAAGATACTGCCTCCAAAGAACCATTGGGCCGTTCCCCCATGGTGAATGTCGCATGCGATGTTGTGATTCGTAGAGGGATCTGGCGGAGTAACCCATCTTCGAAAGCTCTCTCTTAATTGGTTCCCTTTGAGTTGGTCAGAAACACCGGAGCAGTAGCAACAAATTTGATCACGAACAGTTCACGACATCCAGAACTACCTTTGCGTCGCTCCCATCTAGCCAATACACATACAATCAGAATTTAGCTAATGGACGGCAAACAAAGGGCATACCTTGTATAATGACGTCCATCTTATCGTCCACGTCCTTCAATTTGTTTCCGACACCCATAACTTTGTGATCAATGGTATGCGCGAGATTCAGGATTTGTGCCGCCGCCATCAGAGCCTCCTCCTGCGTCAATCGGTCTAACCTCCTCAACGCGTCTTCCACGTCCTTCCGCCCCGCAAGCTTATTGAGGAATTTTTCTGAACAAGGATAAGCGTACATTCATGAATAGTCTCGTAGTCACGTACTAGCTCGACCCTGCTTCATCTCCTTCGTGGCGATCGCGAAGATGTTGAGAACCTCGGCCATAATCTTCACAATTACATCGGTCATCGCATTAGTCGGTGGCACCTCCGTATAAGATTCAAGGCGTCTAAAGAAGTTCTCGATCCGCTCGAAGAGATCGGCAAGGGCTTCTTCACTTGCGCCGACATCCTTGGCAGCCTGACAGAAATCGTGGTTGAAAATGCGTCGACAATGGGATCCGGGAAGATTCTCACAATGAAAAGAATGCCGATACCAGCAGAGATTACATTTGCGGGAGAGAATATCTGTGAAATTGATTAGACGGCGTCCGTCGACCAGTTATAGTAAGACGTACCAGTCCAACACCCTGACCCAGAGTCGCAGATAGTGCGTAGAGGACGCTGATAATCGGGTTCAACCAACTCGATAATCTCTCATTTTTACTCCTCGACTCCTCGAACTCGTTGACCTTTTCCTGAAGTACGGTACGGATGTCACTGGACGAGTTACAGGATTGCAGCTGTGTGGCGAGGGGATGTGTGAGAAGGTCTATCTTCGTCTTTTTTTCATACTCTTTCAAGGCGGCGATGAAGATGGTGCGGAAATGAGGGGAAGATGTTAACGTCTTGGATGTAGAAGGAGACTGTGACATAGTAAGCCGTCGTTATCAGCTGGGATTTTCAGCCAGAGGGGATTGCAAGCCCGTCCGAGTACGAAAATATATAAGTATGATCGAGGCACAGCCTCGTATGCCAAATCCAGAATGGCCAGGCAATTGACGCCGAGCATGATTGCGACGGGCATGCATTACTCTACAGTACGGTTCTGTAGTAGCCGGCTTGAAGTGCTTTTCGGGCTAAAACTAGGACATCCATCCTAGCTCAGCCTCACTGAAGTACTGAAGGGCCAACTTGTGCTTCGCCGTGAAGACGATATTCAACTTCGTGTTGTGTCCTGCTTCGTTTTACGCGACGCTCCATGGACCACTCTGTTTCATCCCGTTATCCTCTCTTGTCGTTTTTCCCTGCGTTCATCATCATCCTGGTATGTTTTGACCCTCGGACACACTCCAGACACCCGCACAACTCCCCGAGCTTTCCCCGAGCTTGCCACAGATCTCGGCTTTCATCGCGTCGCCCATTCTGGCAATCGCAAAGCCTTTCCTCGCTTCTATTCCGCTGTATCCACCCTCGCTACCTCTTTGTCTCTACTAATCCACCCAGTTGGCTCATTATCGATTATTTGGTAGCAAGACACTGGCACCGTCACTGCTCGCGCAGATCGTCGCGCCTGTCATTCGATATGGAGGAGGATTGTATTGTATTGTGGTGCGTTGTCTTTTCCTATGCCACCTGTGCCCATTTAACGCCCCTCGCATCTACGCCGTATCCTGCTTCACAAATCACAAATCACAACTTCTCACCATTTCCCCTGTATATCCGACTCAGCCTCAGAGCTATCTTTACATCTCGCATGTGTATCAACCGACGATCTTGCCTGTCCATCATCCAAGCCACTGACATCGGCTACGCTCTCGTCACATAGAAGTCCCCGCCCCAGCCATTGGCGCTGACCACTTCGGACTCACGGACTCACCGCCCAAAAACCCTCACTGTCGCCACCGTCGTTTTCCAAGCCGCTGACATTGGATTATAGCCTACTTTATCTTGCCTTCATTCACTCTCCCCCACTCGCACTTGCTTGCACCACTGGCCCTCCAGCATTCGTTCGGGAGCAACTCCCTTTCGCCCTATAAGCGGAACCTTCTCCGCCCCTCTCGAACCCAGACGGACCTCTGGTCAGTACACTTGTCCGTACAGTGTCTTCAGAGCAAAACTTTGGGTCCATTTTCAGCTCCGATTCGCCTTTACAGTACTTCGCGTTCTGTTGGCTAAGGACAGTCAACGCAGGATTGTCTCATCGGAAGTGGGGCATATGGAAGTTGAAGGTCTGAAGGCACCACGAGCATGTGCGTGGTCTCTTTCATTTCAGTCAGCACAATTCGTGCTGTGAACAGAAGACGATAGTATTGCAGGCCAGATCGCCGCAAATTTTGTCAGGTATTTATATGCTCATGATCTCTTACACCATCTGCACCCCTCTGAGCCATTGTACACCAGATACTTACGCTAAGTCCTACGCTGAATTCCACGCATCCTCAAGTAGCACGGACATGGAGCAAATGCGCGAGTCTGTGTCAACTGAGAACATGTTCCGCAGTGACTCGGATACATTAAAGGAGCATCCCTTCTAGTATAACGGAGAGGAAGAGGCGGTTCAAGGTCTCGGGCCCTTCCCGATTGTCATGAAGCGCGAACACAGCCGCACTTTCTGTTCAAGGCTTTCTGGTCTCTCATCCTGTGGCAGGTTGGACACCGATACTTTCTTGGACACCGATACTTTCCGGCGGGTTACAGCTTGGCAGTGAAGCACATATTACGCTCTCATGCTCCATCTCGCTAAAGCTATCAACTCACGACTATATTCGCCTGTTAAATGGAGAACCTTGGCGGTATGCGCCGTCTGCGTCAACTCCTCTCTCTCTGAATTGTCGAAAGGATGGTAGCACAATGCTCGGGCACCACGATCCACGACAACCGTGTATGTTGGGCTCTCACAACTCTTGGCGGAGTCCCAGTCTGTGACTCGGCTGGTCCTCTACGGGGAACATTGTCTTTTTTTGTAACTTCTACCTGGGAATCATGTACGTTCGAAGCGCACCATCGGTACTAGTGGACAGGAGGCATTCCTGTATTCCAGTTGAGTAGGCTCAGGCCCACTATGGGTGCCATGCGAGCACCAGAGAGACTGTGAGACGCGTTGGGTGATGTTGATCTATGACAAAGGCCGTGACTCATCGGTGGCCGGTTGAGGTTACTCTTGAGATGGAGCGTACATTTCGTGACTTATTTATTGTACAGTAGCACGCTCCACGGGTATACCATTCATCTTGTCGAGATACGTCAACGTACAAACAAGGATATGACGTCGAGAAGAGATAATGTATGGGCTATTTATCGAGTCACGAGTAGATAGAAAGAAGAATCAAAGAAGAGGTGGGGGAACGGGTGGCGTGTATCGTACCGTATTTTCGTCTGCGAAACGTGTAAGGCACTGCATTCGTTCTCAATAGGAACCATATTCCACCAACAAATTCGGTCTGTCGGTCTGTCCGCTTGCCAGTGCGAGACTTGCAATGTAGTATCCCTCTTTTCGTCCTCTACATCTACGTTCGCTACATGCAGCAACAAGCTTCTGCCCGGTCTAAGCCGAAGCGAGGCACGAGCGTAGGCGTAGAGCCTAGTCTTCGCGCGAATGGACCAAGCGGCACGTGCTCATTCTTTTCTCCCGTGCCGCCACCTGCCTTCCCTGCCATACATCCGGTTCAAAGAATCGGAACTCTTTTTTTCTTAGAAAACTACTAGAACAGCACCAGAATACAGTTCTTTCTACTCCCTCAAAATCTGTTCGTTTTCCAACCATGCAACGTATCACCGAAGATCCCACATGCGCTATCTGCCCGAGCTTTGAGGATCCGGGATGGGAATTCCTTAGACTGTCCATGGTCAATGCTCACCCAGGGCCCCAGCCCCTGACCACAGAGGAAGCAACGCAGCAATTAAAAGAAGCTTGGACACGTGAAAACGCGATAAAGGTCGGCCTGTGGGAAACCCAGGTTCAGCAGGACCTCGCGATGCAACTCGAACGTGACAGGGTTGCTAACGAATTAGAAAGAGCCCAGCACGAAATAGAGGCTGAGGAGCGGCGCCAAGAGGCTGAACGGAAGAAGCCCAAATTCAATTCCTTCGACTCAGGGCTATTCGTAGAAAAGTGGATCGAGCCAAGGCCCGCCTCGTATGCCCTGCACAAGCTAGACAATCTGGAGTACGTCGAGCTTGACTACTTCACAGAGAAGGGGTGCAGGCAAGCCGGAATCCAGGCAGTGAGAACGTTCAATAGCGACGCGCTCGGTCTCACTCAGCCCGAAGGCACGATCGCCCTCCACCCTATGGCCACCATAAAACCCTCCAGCAACGTCAGAGGCGACGAAGAACTCAGCTGGGACGAGATGCTAGACGCCAAAAACGTCATGCTGCATTTCATGAACAAATCTGGGGTGTGGCCGCGCCCCCATTCGGAATCCATCGCGTCCTTTTATTTTAATTTGGAGTTACACCCCTGAAAGCTACAGCTTAACGGCAGACGTGCCCTGATACATTACCAGAGTCGCGTCCGGCGCGAATGGTTTGACGCCCTCAAACGCGACCAAGGCTTCAATATTGAGTTGATTCAGGAAGACCTCCTGCGCGCCATCGCAGACAAGCTCAATAATGCCATACGCGATAGCGAAAATGCGGTCCGCGACAGAGAAAATGCTGCCCGAGATAGGGAAATTGAACTCGTGCATTACGTTCTTCAAATGGCCCAAAAGATCGTTCGCTAACTTTGTTTTTTCTCTCCCTCTCCCCTCTTTTACGTCTATTCCCGCCGTTTTGTCTTTATACTCAAAACTCCTACTCGCTGTGCTATAACCCGCTGCGCTATGACCCGCTGCTCACCATTCCTGCTATATGCTATTTTCCTCTACACTATGTACCACACGTCCCCACTGCTCGCTGCTTGATACATGCTGTCCAACATCCACCATCCCCTAACTGCGGTCTGTTCTTCGCTATTCGCTGTGCTTTCTGGCTGCTGCCCCTTTTACCTGCTACTTGCTGCCTCCCTCTCGCTGTTGGCCATTCACTGAATACCCCATCTGCACACTATCGCTGTATGTGGTACGCTGCCCCACTACGTGTGGTATCCTCCTCCACTACCCACTGCTGCCCACCGATGGTTTAATGCTCGCTGTTTGCTGTTCGCTATGGCTAACTGCTGCTCGCTGTCGCTATGCGCTCACCGCTGCCCACCTGCTCCTCATGCGTGCTGATGTGATATATTCCCATTGCTTTCTCGGCGCTCGCTGGGCAACATCTCTACCCACCCTCCACCTCTCTGCTTGGCCACCCCCTGTACGCTATACAGTTGCGTAGAGCCATTGGTGACTCTCGGTCCAATGGGAGGTGTCACCGTGCGCGGTCACGCTCACCGCCACGCAATGAGTCCTACAGAAGGCAACGCCGCTCCCGCTCCCCATATCGGAACCAAGATATTCCCTCAGGTAGCTTGGAGGGGCGTGCGCGGGACAACGCTCGGCGTGGCAAGAAAATTAAGACGGAATTTTTTCAGTCTGGTGCAGGCCCGCGTGGGGGAGTCTGCGCCATCTGCCTCAGTTGCCACGAGCATTCATTTGCAAAGTGCAACACTCCCAGGCTATGGGATGGCTCCGCCAGCGCCGCCAGAAAGAACGAACAAGGGCGCATTCTTGCCCCGGATGGCCATGCCCTATGTTTCGACTGGCAGATCCCCAAGGGATGCTGCTCTGCAAATCACCCAGATCGCCACCGCTGCTCAGGCTGCGGGAAGGGCGATCATGGAGCCCAGAACTGCCCTCGAGCAGAGAGTGTCTAACCCCCTCTCTCCATACGACCAGCGTGCATGGGCGGAGGCACTGTCGCAGTACAACCTGGAGGAAAAGTACCCACTCCTCGTGCAGGGACTGGCAGACGGTTTCAACCTCGGGATTCCCGGCATCCTGGTCACATATACCCCTCCAAATTACCTCTATCAGATCACACCTCGATGTATATAACAATATCGTACATAATGAGTTCGCTACCGGACGGTACATTGGCCCGTTCACACGGGTGCGGCTGGAAGCAGCCCTGGGACCGTTTCAGACGTCCCCTCTGTCCCTCGTTCCAAAAACATCGAAGCCCGGAAAGTTCCGGGCAGTGCATAACTTTTCTCATCCATACAACCCGCTGCCGCATGTCCCCTCCATCAACTCGCACATTGACGGCGATGACTTCCCCTGCACCTGGGGGACTTTCAATACTGTCGCCCTCATCATTGCCCGCCTACCTCCAGGGTCCCAGGCATCCATTCAAGATGTGGCCGAGGCCTATCGAACAATCCCTGCGGCCCCATCA
Source organism: Lactarius quietus (assembly GCA_015025155.1). NCBI lineage: Eukaryota > Fungi > Basidiomycota > Agaricomycetes > Russulales > Russulaceae > Lactarius > Lactarius quietus. Next base: position 52,097 of record WITN01000512.1, read on the forward strand.
CAATGGCCAGGCCTGGTCGTCCGCCTTCACGCCGAGGATCAATTCGCAGTCAATACCTGCAACAATTTCGGACTCACCTCAGCGGGGGGCGTATATGGCATGGTTGCCAATGCCGGGGTGGACAAATTCCGTGCCTGCGGTATTGGCCCCGTTGCAAAGTGGGTCGACGACCACATCTTTTTTAGAGTCCCATGCGCGTACCTCGGGGACTACAACGCCTCGCGCGCTAGATGGCGCCAAGACATTCAGGCGCACGGAGGTCAAAGGCAGGATGGAAGTCGTATATGGTACGGGGGAAAAGACCTGCCAAACGGCACCTCAGAGGAATATGACGAGGACTGCAGTACGACGCTCCACGATTTGGCAGTTTCCTCCCCGGATGCGGGCACTGACCAGCTTTTCCCCTACGGGGACACAGACATTGATAAAGTCTCAGCACGCCTCGGGATTAAATGGGAGCTCTCAAAAGCCATCCCATTCGCAACGGAGGTCCCTTATCTCGGATTCTGCTGGAACTTGCAGACCCGTATTGTACACATTCCGCCAGAGAAAAAGACCAGATATCTGGCCGCCATCACTGAATGGGAAGCAACACACACCCACAACCTCGCTGAAATGCAGAAACTGTACGGGAAGCTTCTACACGCTTCGTTGGTCATCCCTGCAGGACGTGCTTACCTCACCAGCCTGGAGGCCATGCTCGCCTCCTTCAACGACAATCCTTTCCGTCCACACACCCCTCCCCGAGACACATCCGACGACCTCGCCTGGTGGAAATGCCAGCTTGGCCGCACGGACGTTTCACGTCCCATCCACAAGCCTAGGCCTCCAGCGGATTACGAGGCCTACTCGGACGCAAGCTCAGGCTTTGGCGTCGCAATTACCATCAGCCCCAGGTGGCAGGCATGGAAGCTTGCCCGAGGGTGGAAATCCCAGGGAAGAGACATCCAGTGGGCAGAGGCCATTGGCTTCGAACTCCTCACAATCTACCTACGCACGCTTACACGAGAGGGCGAACACGTTGCGGTATACGGCGACAACCGAGGGCTTGTTGAGGGATGGTGGAAGGGGTGCAGTGCAAACAAACCCACGAACTGAGTCTTTCGGCGTATCCTCCAGTCTTCGGAGGCTAGCGATAGACCGATATACACAAGGTACATCCCTAGCGCACGGAACCCGGCAGACGCACCCTCCCGTGGCCGTTACCCTCCCTCCACACTCCGACTTGACCCCGTACACATCCATGAGGACGTCAGGACCTTCCTCGTCGACGTCTGACCACGGAGACTTGGCAAGGAGAATCGCGATCAGACACCTCGTGCATTCTCGAGACACGGACGGCGGACCCCTTGACGGCCAACCACCGCCGACAAAATTACAGAAAATGTCTAGTTCTCGCCCCAGGGCCCTTCCCATTCCCGCAGCGCACGCCCGGTCGTCCAAAGGCCCGGCCCCATATATGCAGAATCTTACCCCCATACCATCTCTCCTCCGCCTGCATTGCCTCGCCAAAGATCGGCTGCGGACATGGATCCTGACCCTTCCTATCCAAGCCCCACACAGCCCTCTGGCCCTCAGCAAGACGGAGCGCAAGCGCGTAAAAGACACGATGCTCCACGCGTGGGAGGAGGACACGCGCGTCGCGTACGGTGCAGGTCTTTTGATGTGGCATTGCTTCTGCAATGAGAAAGGCATCCCGGAGGCCGAGAGGGCTCCAGCAACGCAGGCCCTACTGTCCACCTTCGTCGCCAATATGGCGGCCACGTACTCAGGCAAGACCATATCAAACTACCTGAATGGGGTGCAGGCCTGGCATCTACTCCACAGCATCCCGTGGGCTCTCGAAAAAGAGAGATGGACACCATGTTGCGGGCAGCGGACAAGCTATCTCCGAACACATCCAAGAAGAAAAAGCGTTGTCCGTACACCCCAAGCTTCATCTCGGCAGTGCGGAGCCAGCTCGACTTAGAAAAACCCCTCGATGCAGCCGTGTTCGCGTGTCTCACCACATGTTTTTATGCCTCGGCCAGGCTCGGCGAGTTCACTGTTCGGACCCTGAGCCGCTTCAGCCCGAACGTCAACGTCACTACTCAGCACCTGTCATACGACCAGGACCGGAACGACCTCAAGGTCACCATGTTACACCTACCAAAACCAAAGCAGACCCAGTCGGTGGTGAGGACGTTTATTGGGCATCACAGAACGGGGACACCGATCCCACCGCAGCTCTCGAACACACCTCCGAACCAACCAACCCTCGGAGGCATCACATCTTTTCGCATACAAGGCCATGCACACCCGTCGCCGCTCACCAAACAAATTCCTCGAGAGGGTGGGGGAGGCCGCACGCGCTGCCGGCTTGGAGCCGTTGCAGGGGCACGGTATTAGGATCGGATCCACGTTGGAGTACCTCCTCCGAGGCATGCCCTTCGATGTAATGAAGGCCAAAGGCCGTTGGGCGGGAGATTCGTTCCAGCTGTACTTGAGGAAGCACGCAGTAATAATCGCCCCCTATATCCAGGCAACGCCAACGCACGAGACGTTCATCCGGTACACTATGCCCCCGGTGCGCTAGGGCCGCGCCTGCACTCTCGCCCTGCTCATGATGCCCAGGGTAAGTCACCTTTTATCCTCATTCCTTATTTTAGGGGATCGAGGCTCACTCGCCGTGTCATTCGATTCCTTACAGGATGGGTGTCGCGACCTCGCCTCAGGCATCAGAATCACCACTTCATTTTCGATCGAGAAGCACTTCGTGCTCCCGCCCACTCTCTCTCTCCCTTTATTCCAACTCTCCTCATGCAGCCTCACCATTCATTCCCTCTATACATTCTCAACGGTTCTCACCGCGTAGTACAGCCATCCGGCGTAATAGTAGTAGACACCAGCCACGGAATATACCCATCCGTTTTCTGCCGTAACTGTGTAACGTGCAGCGTGCCAACGCTTCGCCCTCCGCTTCGGCGGCGCTGCATGTCCTTCCCACATGGCAAAGGTCTGCAGGGTAATGACTCCGCAAAGAATACGTTCTCTAGCCGCACCGGCAATATCAGAAAACTGCAATGACGATACCAGATGCAATGGGTACGGCGCCTGTTATCCAGAGCGTTCGGATCCGCGCCATGCTCCAGTGATAAGTGCACAATGTTGAGAGACTTGAGACATTCACTTTTAGATCGAATCTCGATAAATGCCCTATGCATTGAGGCCAAGCCGCCCTCATCTTGACAATTTTCTTCCGCATTGTGTTCAAGCAGCACTCGAAAGATCACGACGTGACCCCACATAGCAGTGAGATATAGTGGCGTCTGGTGACCATCACGTTGAACATTTGCAGCTGCGCTATAGGCGAGTAAGTATTGTGTGACATCGAAGTGTCCTTTCAACAACGCAAATCGCAGTGGACCAATGACAGAACCAAACTTCGGCTAGGCTACAGTCACATGTTGAAGTCGAAGGACGCAGTGCGGTCGATCATTGCTGGGGCTCACTGTGCAAGGTTCGTATGACGCCGAAATGGAAGGGTATGGCGCTCATGTTAACTGCTGTGCATAGTAACAGCTAGAAATAATTTAGAACACTGCAACCACATAGAGAGTCGGCGGAACCATGAATTACCTCTCGATCGAAGATGAGTATGTGTCAAGGCCGATTGAGTATGACGTACGATTACATCTGGATTACATAGTAAGCAGGAAAGAAGGAAATAGGAGGAAAGGAAACAAAAAACAGGTATCGTATCATTCTCGTCCAAGTTATGGTGAGGATATGTAAGACAATGCATTTGCGCTCACTTTTTACGATATTCCAACAACAACTGAGCCATCTCTCCTTCTCTCTCTTGCAATGGGGTCCTTCCTTCCAGTACTCTGTATCCACGTCCGCACCATGTGCTATCAGGATCCGTGCGATCTCGAGTCGCGGTGACAAAACTATATGCGAGTCATCCCATGACGACGCCAGATGCAACGGAATTCGCGCTTGTTGTCCTGAACTTCGGATTCGCGCCATGCTCCATAATAACCGCACAATCTGAAGATAATCGCCTTCGGAATCACAGTACGACAACACGTAGTGCATTGGGCTCCGGCTGTCTTGTCTTGAGAATTGGCATCCGCATTGTGCCCAAGCAGTACTAGAACAATTTCGAGATGGCCGCGCCTTGCAGCGAGACTGAGTGGCGTCTGGTGAAAGCTATCTTGACAATTGGCGTCCGCTCCATGGTCGAGTAGTAATGTACAGCATCAAGGTGTCCATTGAATGACGCAAGGTGAAGTGATGACCTGTCCCAGATGCCCCGAGATCCACATTCGCACCGCACTTGAGCAGGGAACGCACAACCTCGACGTGACCTGCATCCGACGCCGAGTGTAGCGCAGTCCCCGCTTTACCAGATATAGCGTTTACATACTGGGGATATTTGAGAGAAAGGTGTTCAACTATGTCGAGAAATCCAATGAATGCAGCATGATATAATGTGCCGCTCCTGGTAATATTTTGCCTTTCAGGTCAGGGGCCCAGCGGCGGCGGTCGAGATTATATAACTTGACCCACGCTGAAAAGTATGGCCGGTCCGGGTCAAAGAGATATTCCATCCCATCGCGAATGCGTGAGGCCACATTCTCGACTTTGCATGAGCCACCCAGTGTATGGCGGCATATAGGGCTAGAGGACTTGCCGCGACTTTGCCGTTAACAGGATCCCGAAGAAGGACACCGAGACAAGCTCGAGCGATCAGCGTATTGGCGTCCTCAACGACGATGTGATATTGGGAGATGTCTTTCGCCGACGTCGCAAGGCGATCCGAGAGCAAAAACTCTTTCACAGAAAAGTGCGAAAACTGAACATCCAGGGAACAGCGACCGGGAACGATGGTAACTAAACTTGAACAGGTTGAAAGTACGGCTTGTTCGTGGTCTTCCCACCTCCACTTTGAGTTCAACTCCGGGATCCCTCCTTTCGCTCCATCAAAGTCAAGAGCGAGGATTTCCGCAAGCTCGGCGACAGAGAGCGGTCGAATCGCCCCAGTCAAGCATTGCAGCATACGATAAGCATCCCCTTGGTTTCCCTTCTTGATATCCGTTACGATCCGCTCGTATGTTTCGTCTAGCGATTCGGGAAGTTCCGCTAGTGTGCGTCGCAAACTCGATGGAAGGCATTGCCGCAGCTCATCTAGCTGACAGAACACCCATCGAAACCTGGTTCAATACGTGAGCGCGCATTCTGACGTTTGTATGACGCCCTTACATTCCGTCCGCCTTTTCTGACAGCACCTCAACAACCATTTTCTTGTCGTCCTCTCGCCACCTCTTCATTACCGTCTCCGCGTCGGAATGCACAACAGAATTGACATAGTTGATGATATCTTTCTTTTGTCCGCTTTCGTCATGCAGGGAAACGCGATGATGTGCTAAAGGTGTAAGCGTGGCTCGAATATCGAACTCTGGTCTGCTGGTGACGCATAGATGAAGATGTGGAAGACGAAGGTCGACTAGCGCCTTAACAAGGGCAAGGACCTGTTCACGAGGTGAAGGAATTCCGGGCCAATTCGGACACTCGTCGAGCGCGTCAAGGATAATGTAAACCGGCTGTGAATGGGGGAGCGAGAGCATATTCTTGAGACATTGCATCATAACACTATCGCTAGGCCTTTTTGCACCATTGTCGTGCGCAGAATATAGGCGGGAGATGATGTCAGAACAAGAACGAGACTGAGAAGAAAGCTGGATGAGGAGGGAGGGGAGGAGGTTTGCGACGGTGTTGTTTATCGAGGTCCCTGAAATCAAAGTAAAAGTACGCCATCAAGGCCGACCCTTCATCGTGCAGGCATGCAATGTCTTGGATGATTGTAGAACTGTAGGATCAGGTAAACACTTATAGTGTGTCAATGCCGAGGGATGACTCGATGACGAACCAAAGAATGCTCTTGCCAGAGCCGGCTAAGAACACAAACGACAATCAGGACTCATTCGGGGAAGAGCAGTAGTAACATACGCTTGCCGTAGACCCACAAGAGAGAACCGTCGGACTTCCATTCCGCGAAGATACTGCCTTGGAAGAACCACTCGGCTGTTCCCCCATGATGAATGTCGCATGCGACATTGTGATTTGTAGAGGGATCTGGCGGAGTGACCCAATTTCTAAGGCTCTCTCTCAACTGGCACCCTGTGAGTAGATTAGAAACACCGGAACAAGCAGCAAAAAGTCGATAACGAACATTTCACGTCATCCAGAACCAACTTTGCGTCCCTCCCATCTAGCCACCGGGAATTCAGGATAAGGTGAACGAATAGCCAAGCCAAGCCCACCGTTCATGACAACGTCCAATTTGTTTCCGACACCCGTCACTTTCTTATCAATGGTATGCGTGAGGTTCAAGATTTGTGCCGCCGCCATCAGAGCCTCCTCTTGCGTCAATCGGTCTAACCTCTTCAACGCATCTTCGATGTCCTTCCGCCCCGAAAGCTTCTTGACGAATTTTTCTTAACACGGATGAGGTTACATTCATGAATTGCCCTATAGTAACGCACTGGCTCGACCCTGCTTCATCTCCTTCGTGGCTATCGCGAAGATGTTCAGAACTTCGACCATAATCTTCACAAGCACATCGGTCATCGCATTAGTCGGCGGCGCCTCCGTATATGATTCAAGGCGTCTGAAGAAGTTCTCGATCCGCTCGAAAAGGTCGGCAAGGGCTTCTTCGCTTGCGCCGACATCCTTGGCGGCCTGGAGAAATTGTCGATGAGGATGCGTTGATAACGGAATTCGGGGAGATTCTCACCATGAAAAGAATGCCGATACCAGCAGAGATTACATTTGCGGGAGAGAATATCTGTGCAGTCGATGAGACGGCGTCCGTCGACCATTTAAGACGTACCAGTCCAACACCTTGACCCAGAGTCGCAGAAAATGCGTAGAGTACATTGATAGTCGGGTTGAGCCAGCTCAATAATCTCTCGTTGTGACTCCTCGATTTATCAAACTCGTTGACCTTGTCGTGAAGCACCTTCAGTATATCACTGGAGGAGTTGCAAGATTGGAGTTGTGCGGCGAGGGGATGCGTGTGAAGGTCAGTTTTTGTCTTTTTTTCATACGCTTTCATGGCGGCGATGAAGAGGGTGCGGAAATGGGGGGAAGATGTAGATGTCTTCGATGTGGAAGTGGAAGGAGACTGTGACATAGGAAAGACGTTGGTACCAGTTGGGAATTTCAGTCGCAATTAGAGAGGGATCGCGAGAGTGCCAATACTGATGGGAAAACAGATACTGGATCGAGCCTGAGGCACGGCCGCGTGACCGTGGACGCCGAGCGCTAAAGTGCGTAACCGTCCCAGCTAACTTACTGTAAGTTACAGTAAGATAACTCCAGGGCTCGCAAGATGGTATCGTGGGACTGTATTCGATGAGACACTTCGTGTGTCCTGCTTTGTTTTATTGGATACTCCCCGCTTCTCTCGCATTCTTCGGTTGTCTTGTCTCTATCGTCCTATCTTTTGACCCCGGACACCCGCGCAATGCCAATGCCACTGACCGTGCCTTCCCGGAAGTCATCCTTGAGCTTTACTACCGAGTTGGTCAAGGAGTTGGTCTTCCATCGCATCGCGCATTCTCCAGCGATCGCAAAACCTTTCCTTTTCTCATCACTTCTACCGTTCTACAATCCACCCTCCCGACTTCCTTGTCACTGCTGATCTCTTGGCTGATCTGCCCAGTTGGATCATTATCTGGTAGCAAGACACCGTTGGTGCTGACGCAGATGGTCGAGCCCGTCGTTCTAACTTATATAGAGGAGGAATTCTGTTATCGTCCGTCATCTTTGTCAATGTCACTTGCGTCTGCTTGACGCCGCCGCACGTAAGCTAAGTCGTGTCGTACGTCTGCTGTGTCCTTCTTCTTCTCCCTTTCTCTTCTGCAGTGCACGCCCGATGCAGCATCAGAACGCTTCGTCTACATCTCGCATGAATATCAACCGAATTTCTTGTCTCTGAATGACTAATGTAGATCCTTTCCTCACTGTCTGTCTTCCGCGCCTCTGACATCGGCTACGTTCTCGTCACTTGGAGAGATCCGTCGCCGTCATTAGCGCTGACTGGGCCGCCGACCTCGGGTTCACGCACTCACTGCCGTCACTCGCTCTCTTCCACTCGCTCGCAGATGCACCACTCCGGCATTCTTTCAGAAGCCACTCCCCTTCATTCTTTGTGCTACCCCTTTCTGTGGAATCCTTCTTCGCCCCTTTCTAACTCACACGGAGCTCTGCTCCGTGCTGCGTCCTGACTCCTGAGAGCGAAGGTTTTGTATTTATTTTTAACTCATCGCGCCTATGCCATAATTCAAGTTCTGCTGGCTAAGGGCAGACAATGCAGGATAGTCTCAGCGGAAGTGACGGATATTGAACTTGAAGCTTGAAGCTCGAAGAGCTGAGAGCGCCACTGGCAGGTACGTGGTCTCTTTCATTTTCCGTCCGCATTGTGCAGTGTGAACAGAAGACGATAGGCTCTGACACTATTATCAGGCATCTCTGCATTGTCGACTGTAGTGTAACAGGGAGGAAGATTCGTTCTCACTTCTCAGGTCCCGAATGCACAAGGCTGTACGCCAGCTGTCATGACAGGTGATTAGTGATTTCCCGGCCCAGCTTGGCCTGAAAGCCACGGCAATGGCCCAGCTTTTTGCGGCTGAAGGCTTGAAGTATTGAGGGCCGTGACCATTGATGAAGGCCTCAGAGGGCTTAGGCTCTTCGCGGCTCAAAGCCCCAATGTTATATGTTTTCGGCTTAGGTGGCTCATAAGCCACGGCCCATATGTCGGGGTGAACTTAAGGTCAACAAATTTGAACACATTTGCTACGCAACTTGAATGCATTTACTCTAATCAATGTCTGCAAGGGTGTCTGTGTCATACCCACCAATATCAGGATTGCCATTGGCGTCATCAGAGACTGGCACCCCCCAATAAAAGTCGGTTGATACCATCTACCACTTCAATTGGCATGCTGTCTTGGTTTGTGCCTTGCTCATCCACCTGGTCCGAGTCTGGTCGAGGTCTCCCTCTTCATCAGTTACAGTTATAACATCCGTCTGTGTGAATGCCACCATACCGCGCCACACGTCCATTGACAGGTCTGCTGCGCACAAGATGTGGAGCGGCATCTCTGGTGGGAGGATCGATTGCAGCGTCACGTGCAGCCGGTCTGTGAGGCAATGCATTTGCGCAGGCGAACCTGTGAGGAAAACTTTCTACAGTGAATGTGCTCGAAAGCGCGTGCATGAGTGAACATGTGGCCGAGATCAGTGGGGGAAGATAGAAGAGAATAGGAGTGCCAAAGCTGGGATAAGCGAGAGGCAGGTGGCATGAGGAGCAAGGAAGGATGAAGAGATTGAGGGGCCTAGAGAGAATTCAAACAATTAGAGGTCGAGAAGGGGGAAGAGAGGAGCTTTAGAGCTTGCAGGAGACTGAAGCAATAATCATGAGCAAACCGATGTGAGTTGTCTTTTACTAGACCTAACGCACGACCGCTGTTTGCTCAGGAGATCACACGGTCACACCAGAGGGACACGGAATGGGAAGGGAAGGGAGGATTTGACAGATTATTGTAATGATTTGTAGGTCCTTATATACTTTTCGAGCCATACCTAAGGTTAAACGAAGTCTAAAATGTCGAAGTCGAAACTTGTGAGGGGGAACAGTAGAGGTGGGGGAAAAGTAAATGAAAGGGTTCGAGGGAAGAGTGGTTGAACATGGAAGACGCACGAAGTACAGGGACATAGGTAAATGAAGGAGTTTGGGGATTGAGAGTGTGAGGCCGAGTAGCAACACCAGTGATCGCAGTGACCGCACTAAAAATCTAATGAAAGAGTTAAAAACAACAAGTAAATATATGGGCGCACCTGTGCCCGAGACAGAGAGCACGACGAAATATCAGCTAACGAGTCAGGGTCCACAGGCATGAAGGTCGTCGGCCAAGGGTGAGGGATCTTGAAGAGTACAGTTTTGTCTGGATGAAGGGAAGGAGAAAGGCGAGGAGGATCAACCGGTGACAGCAGGAGAGATGATGAAATGAAGGCAAACAACGAGTGGGTTGGCAAGATGGGGGTATAGGAAAGGAGGCATGCGGGACCGAGACTAAGATAAGACAACGACGCAATGTGATAACCATACTAGGCTAACAGGTAAGTATGTATCAGAGGTCTGAGGGTTCGGAATAGCGCAAAAATGTGATATTTCGGACTCAACTGTTTTGCAGGGGTTAGTGACAGGTCGTTGGAAGGAGTGGTACACACACCCACGGTCAGCCAGGGAGAAAGAAGTGAGGACGGTTTGCAGGACTTCGCCGAGCTGGGCACTTGACGCCAGCCATTGTTGGCGAATCTGTGAGGATCAGCTCGAGAAGTTATCAGCAAAAAAGTAACAGCCTGCGGCCTGCACTGTAAGCTGTGGGGCACAGCCAGTAAAATGAAGCCGTTGCTGAGAGCCATGGGAGCGGCTCACCAAAATCGAAGCCTGTGCCGTGGGCCATGTCGGGCTGCCACTGCACCCAGGTCCAGCACGTCTTCTGACGGCTGGCTGCGGCTGGCTTACGGCCATGGGCCGAGCCAACAAATCACTACAGGTGATCACAGCCGCTTTTCTGATCAGGGTTTTCTGGTCTCTTTTCTTTGCAGTATGGACATCTATTCTTTGGCGGCTACCTTAGATGCAACCGTCAACCCTTGACTAGTATATGCGCCTCTTAAATGGCGCAGATCAGGTGACGCATATATCCACCGTCTGCATCGACGCCACCTTTCTCCTTGAAATGTCATACAGACGGTAGCATAATGCTGAAGTACCGCGGTCTACAGAGACCCGGATGCAGCTGTGTCCTTGTGTGACTCATAATGCCGTTCGCCACCTGGAACCTCGTTCCGGAATCCTGTACTTTCTACGCGCACTATCTTCACAAGCGGACAGCAGTCATCCGCTGATTCAAGTGGTGTTAACGTCGAGCATAGCTTCGCCCATTCATTACTCTTAAATTCTAAATAAATCTCACAACCTTCTCTTGGTGAGTTGCGTCGGAGTCGGTGTTGGCTGAAGTGTGCAGGAGGAACAGTAGTATTCTACTTTTCACTGTACGCAGCTGCTTCA